>JANPWX010000049.1:2976652-2993479 GCA_024734555.1 Trochalopteron elliotii
AGTTGGTGACACACACGAGCAGCACTGAACCTGCCACAGCCCAGCAGAGCCATACCATCCTGGGGGACAGTTCTAGAAGCCCCAGCCTCTCCTCCAGTGAACATTCACGAGGTAAAACCTGCAGCAAAGCCAATAGTGGTGCCGATGTCAAGGTATTTCCAAACACACCACTTGGACCATGCTGTTTTCCCTTCCCACAGCCCGTGCGTGCACTTGTGACAAACCAGGAGCACAGCCTGGGGGCTCCAGGGGTGGACTGCACACTGTTGTGAAATGTGCTTATCTGGAGAAAATGAATTGTGATAGAAAAATAATTGTGTTTCATGCCTTCTGATGGTTTTAAAGAACCCACCAGTACAGGGCAGTATTTGTTTCACCACTTTACGGTAGAAACAAGCAGATTTTTCAGTGCAATATCTGCTCTTTCTTGCAAGCTTGGTTCTTTCATTGATTTTACTCTATTTTAATGACATCCTTACCATGCAAAGTCCAATTGACTGGTAGAAATATGCCTGATGAGAAGGGAGGTAGCGAGAGGGAATAAACCCACATATGCCTCTCAAGCTGTTCCTGCTGTACTTTTCAGTTGGATCCACAGAGCCGCACAAAAGTTGTGAAACACGCAGGCTAAACTATTAGTTATTTAGTCCTGTGATAAAGGATACAAACCTGCAGGCACACATTTGTGCAATTGTATGTGCATCAGCAGGGATGCTCTACACTTTTCACCCACAAGCATCCACAGAACACCCTGTCACACAATTTTTTTTTCAGCAAATGTCAATGAAACAGACAATTTTCCTGCAGGGTTGGGAAATACATTTTTCTGTCTTCCACAAAGATTTAGTGTGTTTCATGACAATTTTAGAATTAAAGATTTTGACATGCTTAGATTTTCTAGCCAAAAGATAGTGAATTTAAGTGGAACACAACATTCCAGCTTTTATACAGAATCTGGACTGCTTCCACTAGCTCCAGATACACCTCCATTTCTTATTTAAAACCCCCCAAAATAGCAAAAAATTAAAATAAAGAAACGAAAACCCCCACAAAAACAAACAAACCAACCTATCCCAAAGTCTTCAACATTTTTAACAATTCTAAAGACTGTGAATAAATTAAAAAAAAAATAAAAAAAATATAAAGGACAAGTGCTGTTGAAAGAGTACAACACTGAAAACACTCTGCTTATGAATCAAGCTAAGGTGGTTCCTGCCACCCCCTTTAGTTTCGGGGTTGAGTCTATATCTATTAACTCCTCTTGGCAAACCTAGCACGCTTGCAATACCAGAAGGGAGTGAAAAGAGGATGTGGATAGTAAAGGGGTGAAGAAACTGTTTCCCAGAAGTTGTGTGGCTAGCACACTTACTAAACCAAACCTGTGATCTAGACTTTAATTGACTACACTCAAGTTCTGAGGGGTTTTTTTTGTTGGATTTTTTTTAGGTTTTTTTTGAGGAAGACTGGCTAAGTGAAAATCATTTGCAAGCAAATGGTTGTCAAGAGCAAGACCCTAAGTAGTTCTGTGCTCATTTCCAAGGGTGCCTTAATTTGCAGGACAGAATCCTGTGCAGGTTTCCTTTGTGCACTGGCATACACAGAACCATCACAAAGAAAATGTTCCCAGAAGCAGAGACCAGAGAATCCACCAGCATTGCCCACACGACATCACAGTGAGGATGAGATTACACAACTTGACTAGTTTCTGGTGCGATCATTCTGAAAGTGGCTTTTGCAGTGACTACTGCAGCACTTCCAATGCCAATTATTTTAAGTAATTACAAGTCACTCATTCAAGGAAAAGATTTAGGAGAAACAAGAGTGGAAAATGAAATTTATTTATATTTTTTTTTGCACTCTCAAATTTAAGCGATTCATCACCAGAATTAGAACTGTATCTTGTGCAATTCAAAATTCTCAAATTCAGTAGATGCCAGCACCTTGCAAATCAAGGGGGAAAAAAAAATATCAAACAATGTACTAAATGCCCCAGGACACAATAAAAATCCAGAAAGTTGGAAATATCACCCTGAGAAATTTGCTGGAGAAGCAGGGAACATTAGAAGTACCAAATTTGACCACATTAATGGAAGAAAAATAAAAGTGAAATTCGAAGTCTTCCTAAAGGAAAACATGTTTGGCCAACAGCTCCATGATCACCACACGAAAAGATGCTTGGCGAGTGGCTGATAACCCTGCAACACTGCATGGTGACAGTCCTCTGAGAAAAATAGGTGTTTCTGCAGATGGCCAGGACAGTCAGTAGAGGCTGCCAGCTCTGTGCCTGTACCCTTCCCACAGATCAGGAGCACCACCAGGCACATCTATCACAGCCCCTTTCACCACAGGCCTTGGCTCCTCCTTCGCGCATCGCGCTGAACCAGTGGAACTGGTTCTACACGCCCTGGGGAAAAATGACAGCTTCTCCTTGCAAGCTGCACCGATCATAAAAGGTGGAAGAGGCTTCCGTGCATGCCCGAACCTGCCTCTTTCAAAACTCCTGCAACACCCAGCACGGCAGGGCAGGAGCTTCGAGGAGCACTCCTGGCTGCGCTGTGGCTCTGCTCAGTGTGCAGCCCCTGCCAGGTCACGGTCCTGTACCCAACTCTGTGGCCTCCTTCTTGTGCTGCTGCCTGCCCTGGATTTTGTGCTGCTTCTTCCTCCAGCCCTCTCACCCTTCTCCTCTTGGAACCTTGGCCTCACTCTGCAAACGGGAATAAAAAGGGTCCAAAGCATGGCAAGGGGCCAGCCTTCCATTGCCCTGAGGTAAAAGGAGCCAACTGTTTTTTCCTGGAACATGCTCCAAATTTCACACCTTTTTTCCCCACAAATGTGGGAAACAAGCAGCAACCCTTTGCACAAAAGGGTATTTTCACACATGCAGATAAGGCAAGTTAATGCACACTGCACTGCTCTCCCATGTCCTCCCCAAACCTGAACCTTAATCACCTTTGAGAGCCCAATTAAAAAAAAATTAAAAAAACACCCAAACGATAACCCAGGTCTTAAATTGCTGAAAACAGCTTTCCAACACATTCTGCCCTATACCAAGGCTACCCAAGCTCCTGAAACTCCTTTTAGGCCTCCACAAGCCACATCAGCCAGACTTACACAAGCACCAGACCAAGAGTGCTGGCTGCAGTATCTCTACTGGCATCGCTGAACCAGGGCACATGGCAGTAAAGCTCCTGTGTAGCTCAGCAGTCAGGTCAGTCACCTCTCATTTCAAGTCCAGACAGGACGGGGGGGAAAAAAAAAAATAAAATCCTACCCTCTGCTCTACCAGATTTTTCCTCCTTCCACAGTGGAACACCACTCAGGTTTTTTGCAAGCACGTGAGGCTAAAAACCTGCTTTGGGCTGGGGATCACAGAAGAAAGGGAAAATGGATTCATATATACATGGTAAGGATGACTAGACAAAGATATAACATTGCTTCACCAAGAGGAAAATGAAAATAAAAATAAAACACCCATGCTGGCTAGCCACCCCAAGCTGAACAAACAAACCTCATGGCTGAGTTAACCTTTCCAGAAGTACTTGTCTCAAGTCAGAACTTTACTTGAAAGACTTCCTTAAAAAACTAAAGACAAACAAATAGTACAAGACAGAGAGAAGCAAGCCTTGAAAGCCACAAGGTTTGGGGCCTTAGGCTATTTCTCAATATCCCTCAAAAGTTCCAGGCATTTTGCCAGCACAAAAATCTACCTTCTGGTGCATCTTCATTTAACTTTGCTTACATCCAACCTTACACTTTTACAGTCCTTTGGCTGCTAAAGCGGCTCATTTAAACATCAGGGGAAAGCCTCCTCCCTAACTTTTGATAGTCATGATTCCATGAGATTTTGTTTTCTCTCCAGTTATCAATGTCAACAGGGAAAAAAATCAGATAATTTTTATGCTTCATAGAGAATTCTTTTTATAAGTCTTCTAAACTCAAAATAAACAGGAGTGGAAAGAGTAGCCTCCCGCAAGGGTAGTGGGTGCTCTGAGATTTTTAAATGAAAGTGGAAAGATGTAACTACAGAGGAAAAAAAATTCCAAATAACATCTACATGGATGTACCTACCTCTCCCCTGCAACACACAGCATGTGAGCCTGTATAATCTCCTGATGTGAAACATTAGCAAGACCAGATTGCTGAGGGATTTACATAGATGTGGCCACAGTATAAGGGATAAGGAAAATATCTACAGGTAATAAATATCAGAATGGTAGAAGAGCAGGGAGTGAGAAGGCACCCAAAGCCGCAGTTCTCTCCAACTGGGCAAACTGAGTTGAGCAACTGGCCAAACATCACCAGACATGAAGAGGAGACCTACAGCAAGCAATGGCAGAACTCTGACAATAAAAGCCCATGTTGTGTAAAATTTCCACAGAGATTTCCAGTAATTACTTGGGGGGCAGGGAGGTTGTCTTTAAATAAGAAGCAAAGACGTCTACATTGGGCCAAACTTCTCAATTTAAAAAAATTAGCACAAGATTTTTCACAGAAAAGTTGCTCTTCAGAGTTTGGGGCTTTTTTGTGATTTAAGGTTTACTAAGTAGGATTAAATATGGGTTTTTTTAATGTAAAGATTGGAAATTTTGTTTTCTTTCTAAATCCAATTAACAATTTTCAGTTCTATAATATATCGAAGTTATATCTCTGAAGAAAAAGCAAATGAGGAGTGATGTTCAAATGAATGAAAAGCAGTTCAGTACAAACATCAAGCAAAGTCCACCTTACTTCAGGAAAATTCTATTCATGGCTCACACGAGTTGAAATCAAGAAGAGGCAACTGGAAAGCCAACTGTGATCAAATGGATCACTTAAAATTACTTAAGTAAGTAAATTCTTGGAAGATAGTAGGCCAAAGATGAACAAGTAAGATGAGAATAGCAGAAGGATGGGTAGTTCAGGAGTCAGAGCTCTCTCTCTAAGAGCAAAAAAAAGCAAAAGCAATTGCAAAATGGAGATTGCAGCCCCAGGGGCCATCTTAAAGCTGCTGGGATTGAGGTGATATTCATTTACATTGATGCATTTTCTACAGTTTGTGGAAGAGATGGGAACTGCAGAAGACATGCAGGGCTCTTATAGAAACTATTTGTTTTTATGGTTTATGATAAAGGGTTGTGCCATCACTCTATAAGGATGCATGTATAACCAGCACAAGAAGAGTCACTACATGTTTAGCAAGCCTGGAGTATATTCAGAACAATTAGAATTTCCAGACCATTGGAATACAGAGAAGCTAAAGATTAAAAGAGGGAGATCAGGATTTTCCAAGCTGGTTAGACATTCAGAAATGTCAGATGTCTCTTTCAAAGCACCTAAGCAGGTAAGGCATGTAATCCTCACTGAAGTCAAGAGAGCAAGATGTGTGGCCCCAAGGCAGTTTAGCAATGTTCTCAGGTCCCCACTCCAGCCAGAAAGACCAACATCACCCTGCAGATCTGGCTCTGGGTGCTGCAGATTGGAAATAGAGGACACTCTCTTATGTGTCCACCTTCAACTAAGAGCATTTGGGAAAAAAGGTCTGATAAACAGAGACTACAGACCAAACAACAACTAACTGTAGGAGATCCCAAGACAGATTGAGGGGTTTTTTTCCCAGGAAGAAAAGGCTTGTGCAAGGCTGGAGGGGACCATGAGCGCCCCTTCCACCATGTGCAGCCTCATCCCAAGTCACCGGGATCCAGGAGCAGCCCCGGCAGAGGCACCACCCTCACACACTGCCTGCCTTTTACCATCGCTCACATAATTGCCCTGCAAGAGGTGCCAGATGGCAGATAATGGCTCCCCTGAATTCAGGGGACTGCATACGTGCAGTCCAACGAGCCAGGTTTCTCCGGAGCTGTCAGGGCCTGATTTTTTGGGAAGGTTACGTAAGTACACGCTGGAGGAGCACCTACGCAGCACAGGAGCTGGCCAACCCCTTCCTCCTCCCTCTGCCTGCTGCAACATATCAGGCCCACCTGTGGCCTGGAGAGCACCTTCCCAGCCTTTGCACAAAGCTTGGCTTGATTTTCACATTGCTTTTTAAGCCTTGCATGGAGCTACAGAGGGAAAAAATAAAGCAGCGAGTACATTTGTAGTAAGTGCTGCAGAGTGACCGAGCCATAGGTAGCACTATCAGTCTATGTTCAAATGTTCTCCTTGGAAGCATATTAGTCCAGCTGTGTTAATCCTTATATTAAATATGTGTAGCATACAAATATACCCTTTAATATTGCTCTTTATTTTTACACTGTTTTCCCGTCTTCTCTACATTAGTCTGCTGTCCAACCTGTAACAGCAGCGAGTATCTCCACAATCCTGTTTTCCTCCATTTTGCATAGTCATTTCTGTGCTGCCATGAATGCAGCAATTCAAAACTTCTGCTGCTAAGGTCTAATCATGGTGCCTTATACAAGGTCTGAACAAATTCAAGTGTAATAAATAACCAAAACTAGATGAAACAGCTGTATCCCCTCCATTTCTCCTGTGTTATAATGCAGTTTGAATCACAGCCCAGTTTTGAGGTAGAGAAAAGCTGATCCAATACAACCAACTGGAAAGATAGCAAAGCATATGGTGTATATCAAGTGATTAATTTTCAACATTAATTTTTAAGCATTAATTTCAGGTACTTTGGAAGGAAGAAGCAAGTAACTGCCAAGTTTAGTTAATTTTTGTTTTTAAAAACTACCTTTTTTTTTTCCTTAAATTGCTTCTCCTGGAGCAAGTAAACCACTTTGTAATCTCAATTAAAAAAAAATGTATTCTCATCTAAAATTTGGTTAGAAACTACACAAGCTGTAAAGCCCCCAAGTAAGGGATTTAAACTGAAGTGGAACCAATACCTAAACAATAAAATGACAGCAATACAGAAGTTCCAGAGATAAAGTTGAAATTCAAAACGTATCTAAACAACAGTTATAGTTTCTAAGCCCCAGACATAATTCCTCACAGCAAGAGGGGAAAAAGCAAGTTGAAAAATAGCAAAATGCAACTTGTCAAATGCAAAATAAAAACTTCCCCTAGCTGCTGTTTCTGTATGCTGGGAGCATAAAAATAATATATGAACAGGGAATGTGACAACCAAAGACGGCCTCAATGATTGTTAGAGCTAAGAAAACATTTACTTCTGTGCTTTGTTCAGAGGTGCTGCTGAGTTTACAAGGTGTGTTGATGCAGCCCCAGCCAAAGTGTAACAGTGTTTTCTTAAAGAATCCAATTAATTTGTTTTTCAAGCCAGTCCATTACATGAAGTCAATTCAATCCTGTTTTGCTCCAGTCTCCTAAAATGCAATGAATTCTATAAAAAAAAAAAGTCTAATTTAAAAAAAAAATAGGCCAAACTAGATTTTGATAACTGTTGGTAAATTCCAGTGTAATGGTTTTTATATGCTATATGGAGGGAAAAATGAGACCTATCAAATGGGATGGCACATCTTAGAGTATGATGCAGTATCATGCAACTAGGTATCCCATGCATGCATTTTGTTTCCTTTCACTATGGAAAAGCAACTGCATGCTACAAGACAGACCTTCTCCAGCTTGGCCACCACCATTCTGGTGAATCCAGCAAAATGGATTTTCCTCCCACCTAGCTGACCCTTAGAGAGCTATTCTGTTGTATACACAGTGCCCAGATATTTCTTCAAGAGACATCCAGTTCACTGTTTCCCTGGCATTTCAGACTAAGGACCATTTTGAACACACCTTCAAATGAAATGTATTTTCTGGCCTGCTTAACAAATCACTTCATGCAACTTGGTTACAAAGAGCTTGAACCTCTCTTGTTGCTACTGCTGAAATCCAAAAGATAATACTTTGACAAGGACTTTGTGACCAAGCAATTAACCTATAAACAGTTTTGTGGGCTAACATTTAGTAGGTTAACATTCAATGCGACCTAAAATTACTCCTGAAATAAAAAAATCACTTTCTGTAGAGGTTTTATGAATTTAAGTGCATGATACAAAAAAAAAGTTACCAGAGAACCAAAAGTTATTCTGATACTGAAAGTTACTCAAGCACCTCAGGTTGCCAGAAACATATCCTAGTGTTTGAGAGAAGAAATCAATAGCACTGCTTTACCAGTCAGGCCACATCTGAGTCCTTCTTTCAAGATATTATCAGACATGACAAAAGGCCACCAGAAAATTAAAATCTTATTGCAGGAGATAAGCAAATGAGCTGAATTTCAGTGGCCTGCTATCTACAAGATCTTCAGCTCACTGATCTTAAACTGCGTTCACTTTCTTGTCCACTATTACAATATTGTTGATCAACCTCCATTTCAAGACTTTCAGGTGACTACCACTTCATTAAATAATTTCACTTCATTAAATAATTTCAGTTCATTAAATAATTTCAGTTAATAACCAACCACTTTGGGAGTCCAGATAGCACCATGTATCTCCAGGAGTCTCAGTGCTTGTGAAATGACATGTAAACTCTACATCTCTATTAAACTGCTGCTGCACCTCAGCAAGTGATCAAAGAATGCCCTAACCAGCAGACATTACCATAAAAATACTGGCAGATCCCAAATGGCATCCAAGGAAGGCCCAAGCAGTACTACTCACTACTTCAGTTTTACAACTCTTCCTAAGGACAAACCTGCTTCAGGAAAGTGAACTGTGTTGCACACAGTAAATTTACTGCCCTTTAAATACCCATTTCCAAATTAATTGTCTAGTGCTAAATGCCACTCAAGCTCTGCTGACATTCTTTATCCACCCAAGCCATGGCTTTCTGAGGTTTATAAAGCTAACAGAATAATTTGATTGACTTCCTGCCTATTAATTCAGGGGGCTATACATTATTCAAATTACTTGAAGAGACAAAAGCATTTACTTAGTTCTAAACTTCACTCCCATTGCTCTGATGAGACAAGTTCCCCCCATATAAAATTTTAACTTCATTTTCTGTTGCCACTGAAAGATACCTCCAGAGTTACTGCACTATTTTGAATTCACAGAAAACTCAGAAGACATTGCAGGGTTGGGGGCTTTTGTTTTTTCAGCCTGAAGCTCAATAAATGCTGAACTTCACTTTAGTTCAATTATTTTTAAGCATTTCAAAACTTCTATTCTGTGATTTTATGTTTTCTCCTTGCAGAGCAATAAAAGTCCATTAGTCTCCCCTACTGAATGTTTTGTGAGTGCTCTTTATATGAAATCATATCAGACAACTGCACCTTGGCTTATAAAAAATGTTGACACCTATATATTATTTAAGTTTATTATTATTATTATTCATGCTAGGACAAATAGCAGGCTTCAAAGCCATTCCTGCTGGAAGGCAGCTCTGCACACACAGCTGTCCCAGGCACCCAAGCACGCCAAGTGCTCAAACACAAATAAAACTAAACCGCATTTCATGGAGCCCATCGGGGTCCTCCACGCAGGATTCAAGGGCAGGTGAGGAGGTGTCAGTTTTTGGAAGAGGTGGGGAAATACTGAAAATAGGTGATTGCAGGGCTCAGCCAAGACCCCTCCAACACAAGCACCTCTAGGCTTGGAGGGTAACAGCAGTCAAAGCTCCCAAAACACCTCAAAGACCATTCACAGAATAATAAGATTAGTTATTAAACATCCCAAAATATCAGGTATTTAAATAGCCCTTTGGCACTTCAGCTCTCTTGTGAATTACTTGGGGATGAAGATACATCAGTATTATTTGTAGAGCTCTGTGCTCTTCAGCACTTTCAGACAGATTCAACCCCCTTGGTCTCTGTCACTGCAGCATCTAGAGGAAATTACAGTCCAGAACAGATTTTTGAAACTAGACAAGTCTCTGAGCATTATGATCAACAGGCTGCTACAAGGTACAATTATCTTTGTTTCTCTAGGCCTAAGAATCAAAATCAACTTCACTTAACCAAGTGTAGTCTCACTGATAGATAATTGAGCAAGTGATAGGCATCAGGCCCTTTGCCTGGAGAATCGAGTGGTTAGCTTGCGCACATCAAGAGACTGATTTAAAAATCAATTAAAACTCTGACATGGGGCAATTTTCTGTCAAGGGATTTCAAAAGCCGGTGATAGGGATCCCACAGAACAAAGAGCAGAATGTAGAATGGTGGGGTCTGCAACAGGCACACATCAAGGGGTGCAGATGGCATTTTGAACAGTTCATGTATTAAATTGAAAGTTGTTAGGCTTCAGTAGCTGAACTGGACACAAGCAAGGTATCTTTAACACAGGCCCGGTTAGTACAGATGACTTTATGTAAGGATAACAGATGCAGTTTTCTTAAGATTAAAAAATCTTATGCCCACTTTAATTAAAATGATCATTTTAATTAAAAACACTGTGCTAATAATTAGTTAATAAACAGTTTGCCAAAAAAAGACAGGCACTTGAAGACACTTGTGGTTCAGATAAGGCACATCATGGTACTTTTGCAATTTAATCTCCTTTGCCAGTGACAGCCAGCAAACAAAACCTAACTTTTGTGGGACAAATTACACCAAAACACAAAATCCTCAGGACAAGAGTTATGATACAGAGACAAATAAAAGGAGATGCTAATACACGCTGCAGCATAATCAAAGGAAAAAAAGATAATGTGAACAGTAACATTGAATGATAGAAAGATGAGCAAGGATGAGAAATGCAGCAGACAGTAAAATCATACATAAAGCATAGTTAGGGAGGGAGGGGACACTTAGCACCTGTAACACAGAAATTCTTTGGTAGTCCTGGAAGAAAATTTCTTCAGCTTTAATGTCCCAGCACTGTACTACACACCTGATCTGCTCAGACCTGAAGCTGACCCATGATAGGTGGTATCAGCCCAAATACCAGACTCCATAAGTATCTCATACCAGCACTATTTGTGTTAGACTACAAAAATTCTATAACCAAACTTCATCTAAGGAGATCACTGTTTTCATGGCTGCAGCCATCATACCTACCAGGCTTATCGAGCAACTTCTATATATATAGTAATACTATACTGAAAAACATGTTTCATTCCAGTGTCTAGCCAATAATAGAATTTAGATCATGCTACTTAAAGGAAAAAAAAAACTGATTAGGAAATATTGCTTAAAAGTAAGTGGTTAGAGTAACACTACAGCCTTAGAGGCAGCCAGAAGTGGTCAAGCCGGTCACATTTAATTTTGTACACATACATGTTTCCGTACAAGAGGATAACCTGGGCATGCCTACACACGTATCCTTTTAAAGTGTGGTGGATTGCACAGAAAAGCCAAAATTACCGAGACCACGTTAGCTTTTCCTCACTTCTTTTGTGTCCTAAATAACACTTTCCAAAATATTTCCTTTTAGCACCTTCACTAGGCAAAATGCAGGTTGCAGCACGCCTTGTCTGGAGCACCAGAGGCACAGCTCAGCCTAACATTGTGTAGGGTATTTGGTAGAGAAACTGGCTGCAGCTCCTAGAGGAAGAGAAGTCTCTACATTTCCTGGCAGGATTTCCCTATCCAGAAAGCAGTTTCTGCACATCCTTGCATGCATCTGTTATGACTGAATCCCTCTCACAACAAGAAAGATGGAAAGAAACCAGAAGAGAGGACTGAATATGAGGAAGCTTCCCAGTCACCTGCATTTCTTTTGTCCCTGATGTAACTTCTGGCGTTATTCAAGTGCTACTTCCAGTTAGATTGGATTATTTCCCTTCCCCCAATGCTTCTTTGGTTTGGCTAGGAGACTAAAAATCCAGTATTAACACAGCTTTAGTCATTAATCAAGGTAACCTTTTTTTGCTTTCCAAAGTTTCTCATGTTCTTATCTTTGCATAATTGAGTATTTGCATTTCAGAAGAGCATCACCTGAGGGAGTGGGGGCAGATTTTGAAAGGTTTGGGGTTTTTTTCCCCCCCTTAAGTTTCAAGTTTAAAAAAACAAGGAGGGAAAAAAAAAAAAACAACTTTGAAAGGGGATGAAGTTAAGTTACCAAAGCCTTAGGGCAGAGTAACTTAAAGACTGATAATGGGTAAGAGTTTCTCCCATTCACCACAGAAACTAACTTTTCACAGGAAATCAACAAGCAATAGAGTCATAACATTTTGTTCTTATGTAGACTTGTCTTATCAAAAGGCACCAAACTGCCTCCTAAGCCTTTTTTTTTTTTTCCAGATACCTTTCCAAGTCAGAGACAACTGTAGAGTTTCTGAACACCTGTGTTGGAAAATGCTACTTCATGAAATCTGGCCATTTCCATAAGAAGTTACAAGTTTGAACAAACTCTGCCCAGTCACAGTCCTGTTTTAGCAGAGCCCTCTTTTCTGGAGTAGGATGCTCCACGGGCAGGTGTTTTGGGCTGCCAGAGCCTCAGGGAACTTTGTCTGCCAGATATTACTTACCAGGGATTATTTTACAACCCAAAGACTCTAAAAGTCCCCAAAGCAGCGCAGTAACACCCTGCATGCCCCTAAAGCCAGGAAGAACACTGAGCTTTTGGCAGTGCCCAAATCATGACCAGAATAAAGCAGTACAAGCGGCCCAGTGAGCCAATTATCTTGTCTGTATATTTTGCACAAGTGTCACAAGCACACTGTTTTGGAAAAAAATTTACTGCTTACGGCTACACTTGTTTCTTCCCATTGGAGAATTGTTCTTTATATAATATTAGTTTCTTCTACAAAAACACTTTTATATTCCCTCTTTCCATGGACCAATAAGAAATTCTTTTACTTATAGAAGGAAGAGAAATTTGAGTAAGACATTTAAGAAAGCAAGAACAAATAGTACAGCAGTTGTCTAATGGTCCCATATTATCAGTATCCTGAAAAAAGTAATAAAATCAAAAACCCTGGTTCCAAGCACTAGTCACATAAATCCACTCTCAATAAGGCAGCTAATTTTTCATGGTATATTTGTTATTTTAAGCTTGATTTTCATGGAGGGAAGCAATGCCTTTCCTGCTGGTGTTACTGGTGGTGGAAACACAATTTAGTGTAAAAACCTGCAGAATCTAGAAAACAATTCACCTGTAAAAACCCGACTGCTAGGACCAAGAAAGTGTCAAAGGCACTGAAGAGAATCAAAAGCAGTCAGTAACACAAGGAACACCCTTTCTTATTTTTTCCCCACAAGTTGAATATTAGAAAAGCATTATGGCAACACTTTGATCCCACCAGTTAACTTGAGGCAGCCCAGAATAGGGGTTGTGTGCATGAGATTCTGTCTCCAGTACTGCTAAGACTTTCCTTGAACTGGAAGGAGAGATTTCTGTCAAACAACGTAAGTGCAGAAGCACACTATGGCAGCAAGACAAGCATTTTACAGCTCAAACAGATATAAAATGACTAAATCCAACTTTGCCCAGACAACTCCCTGGACACTACCCCACCACGAATACTGAAACCCCACATCAATCCCAACACAAACCCTTCTTAATGCACAAATCAGTTGGTGTCCCAGCCCCACAAGACAGTGGGCTGGGATGTAGCTGATATCAGCTGGGGTTAACTAAGCAACACTCCTGATTCAAATAATACAAACAAGCAACAAAGAAATTCCACAACACCAAACCATCTCTCTACTGACCCAATCAGAAATCAGTCCAACTTAAATCCTGAAATTCTGGTGTTGACTGTGCCAGTGCCTTCTAAAAGAAAATCATTAAGAGATAATTTTCTTTCTGATCCACAAAAATTTACTCAAAACTTCCTTGCTGCATTTTGCAATTTCTGCAGAGCTACTTACTGGGACTTTGTTTCTCAACACACCTTGTTTCAGAAAGTTTAGGAAATGGAAAAAAAAGAAGGCAAAGTCTGAACTGGTTTGTATTTTTTTGAAGACAGTTACAAAAAACCCAACACACAAAAATTTTCAGAACTTCCCAAGCACCATTACTGCCTCTATTTCCTCTAAAGCTTACAAGGACTGATTCAATTTGGTTTTCATTCTACATCTTGCAACACTTGGGCTACGCTTTTATTCAGAAATAAAATTTACTGAGCATTGGAAGAATAGGAAAAAGCAAGATGTGCTTAACACTTGCTGCACTTTATTGAAAATGTAGAACAAGCAAGGCTTAGCTTAGCTCTAAAACTAATAAATACTTTAGCTGTTTTGTGTTATGGGTAGTGTTCAGTGGCGTGCATGACTAATTAAACAATCTTGAGTTTGCTTTGAAGGCTAAGCCATCCTTAATGGCTTTAAATTACATTCTATCAAGCTAAGCTCAGAATTAAAATCCTCATCTGTAATAAGGAATTCTACTGTGTATAAATGCTAGTGGAGAGCTGTATTGGAAAGTTTAATAATCTGGATGGTTTCTGGCCCTCACAGCAAAAGGAGAAATCCTGTTGTTCTCATAGCATTGGGAGGTCAAGCTCCTCAGGGAAGAAAGAAACGTGTTTTGTGTGGAGTTTTGCATAAGATGGTAACTCCAAGAGGTGTAACTGGGGGTGGGGAGCAAAAGCAAATGGTCAGGGAGGAGAGCTGTGAGAAAAGATGTAGTGGTCATTCTTGTTATGTAGTCCTATCTATTGCCAACACTGCGGAAGTCCAACTGTAATCCATTGCTACCCCACACTGGAAGAAGTCACCAGCACATCCTACATTCATTTTCATAAACGAATTATTTGGGATCACAGCTCCTCCTCTGTATGCAAGACTCAGGTGTTCATTCTCTCCAAGCAATCACACCAACAGCAGTATTTTTTTCTGTCTACAAACACACAAGAGTCACCCCCCAGGCACACAGGAGCCCCTGCCTAGGTTGCAGAACACCGTCAGGCACAGACACACCACATGGAGCAAGGACAGCATTTTGCTGCAAAGGTTTTTGTGCCAGAATCGCTGGCTATGTCTGCAACCCCTCTTGGAGGGGGAGAAGAAACCTGCCTGCAGTAAAAACACATCCTGCAGCTCGGTCTGATCAGCCAGGGGCAGATGCCACTCACGTCAGCTCTCCCCCATGCCACTTACGTCAGCTCTCCCCCATGCCACTTCTCCAGGATGAAACACATAACCACACCTGCTGCAACAAGTAAATCGAGCAGGATAGTTTTTTCTGAGCAAGGCAGTTTTCAGCCCCAAGCCATCTGAAGTCAGTGGACTTCAGTCCAAAAGTGCAGATGATTTTCCCTGTTCAAATTATCAACCCACCTTTTTCATTCATCCAGCAGGATGGGGGCCGAGCCTGCCTTAAGAGAGGCATAACCCACCACTCATCCTTTTGGCTGCTGCCTGCAGCACATGTGGGGCGCTCAGTCCTTTTGAGTCACTGCCCATTAAACAATTGTTCCTCCTTCTCTTTCATTAAAACCATCCTCAAAATCCTGCCCAGCATCTCCCTGCAGTTAAGTTGATTTTTCTGTGGTGTCTGTATGGATGGAGAGGGAATTTTTTTCCATTACTACTTTCCCCACTCATCTAGTGGTTGAGAAATACCACGTTCCCACTGTTTGCCTTGACTTTTAGCTCTTCCACAAACGAAAATGTGAAGCCATCCATGCCTTATCTGGCACGGCTCTGCCTTGTTTTCTTTCCCCACTTAACGGACTCATTCATGTGTAGGAGACTTCTGATCCCGGGTTTAGATATTCATCCCCATTTTACATAACCATAAGCAATTGTAGGTACTTATGTAAACTACAGCCGGGTCTTTGCCCTTATGCACAACAAGCAGAGAGGCTTTAAGCCATCAACAAACAACTGCCCTCTGCTTCCAGGTGCCCCTTTGCAAAACATGCCACTGGCAGAGAGAGGGGGAAAGGGGAAAAAAATTTAAACAAAATAAGTGGTAGCAATGTAAAGTGAGCAAAAGCAAGAAATTCTGTTGAGAACCTGCCCCTGGTTTGCTTCTTGTGCTGACTGGCTGCTCAGTGACCAGGGACCAAGGCCACTCAGCTCAGCACATCACATCATCCTTGCTTCTAAGCAGCCACTCTGCTTCTGGAAGCTGCTGTAGGGCTGGGATAGGGCCCATTCAGCCTCATACTGGTGGAAAGGGGGCAGAGAAAGTTGGCTGTTTTAAAGCTTCTATTTAGTAGCCTAGTGACTACCTAAGAGTGGAAGATGGTTTCAGTGCCTTCCACAGTCAAAGAAATTAAGGCCCATAGTTCCTGCTTCCATGGCAGAGTCCCTGTTTTCCCCAAAAATGCAAGAGACAGGCCCTGGAGGAACAAGGAATCCCTGAACGGGCAACCTGTATTGCTGGGCCATGGAAACACCTTGGAAGGCTGTAACAGAGTTTTCCACTTCACAATACAAAACTTAATTAAGTAGGAATGGAGATTATCCAAAATAAAAATATCTAGCATTGAATACATTAAGCTAGTGACTAATTTTAGTTACTGTAGCCACTAAATGCATTTTCAGGTCTCAAGGAAATCCATCTTTTCACAGCTCCACTCTAGGGAAGGCAGGAAGTTTCCTGTATGTACACTTATATTTCAGCCAGTTCCTCCCTTCAGGAGGAAGCATGCAGCCTTCACACACTGTCTGTGCAGGAACACCCATGCAGCCACTCAGCATAAGAAATTAAAGTTACTTACCACATGGCTTCAAACTTCCAGCAAGCCCTGCCTCTGAAGAACATCCTTGTGCTCCACCACAACACATTCTAGCACATGGCTGTGGGACAGCACTGAGACTTTAAAGGCTCTGAACAGCTTATGGTCTCCTGTCCTCTCAGTTACTGCAAGAGCCTCTCCAGACAGTCAATAGTATGGGCCGTGTTTGCTTCCAAAAATGATTCATTCAGAATATTAGTGCACCCTAAAGCCACCACAGAGGTCTGCTTGAGAGTTTAGCTCAATGCCACTCCAAGCCACAAAAGAAAAAGGCAACCCATGCAAAGAGGAGCACCACAAAGGAGAAAGGATGTGGAAATAAAAGGAAAGGGGGCTGGGGGGGGATCCTGGCTGACTCCG
>JANPWX010000049.1:2993551-3021691 GCA_024734555.1 Trochalopteron elliotii
CACATGGCTGTGGGACAGCACTGAGACTTTAAAGGCTCTGAACAGCTTATGGTCTGGGGGGGGGGGGGGGGTTGGGGGGTGGGAAGGAAAGCCACTAAGTAGCCACAGGTTCTGCCATAACTGCAGCAGCTGATTGCAGTGAATGGGAGGCAACTGTGCTTGTCACCTGGGCAGCCTCCACACATTCACCTGGGGAGGATCTCAGCTCAAATACATCAATTCCTTACTGTCAAATTCATATTTAATCCCCTTAACACCAGGGCAGGGAGCTAAAGCTCTTGTAGCCCCTGAGCAGCACTTTCTAAGAGAAATCAGCATGTTACCTTCCACTACACAGCAAGAAAAAGAAAGAGAAAATAAATGGTGTTATTAGATATGGATTTACTTAAGGAAAATATTGTTAGAATCTGAACAAACCCCTACAGTTCTGTGCTGTGGATGTGCAATAATGAAAAGTATTATTGGATATAAAGGAAAGTTATGACACTATAATGTAATACAGACAAGTGGGAAGATGTATCAGTCATTATCTAGAATACAGGGGACCCCTGTGGTTTCATTTTTCATTATTAATTTAATGTACTTACAATTCTACATGATAAAAAGTGAAAAGGAACAACAAGAAGCAAACACCATCAGAACAAACAAGAATCTGCAGAATTTGGAGATTTCAATAAGTTACTTGAGGAAAAATGCCAAAGATCCCTTGAGAACTGAGTAACATCCATTAACATCCAATAAAATATCTAATAGCAGAAACATAAAAGAACTGTGAAAAAAGCATTTTAATAAACACAAATTAGGAAATACATTTCTTTACATATTATAGTTGTCCTATAGGAAATTATTTCATACAGAGAAAAAAACACTTTAGCTAAGAAAGGATGCTTTGCAAATGTTAGCTCAGCAATCACACTCCTGTGATTCAATACAAACAGTTTATTCTGCATTCTCTCATGAAGCCTTATGAATCTCATGAATCCAAAACCCTTAAGGTCTTGCAGTATATTTTCTTGTAGCCATGTAAATGACAAATAGTCCTATGCAAGTAAAATGAACTTACAGCACAGTAAAGTTGGCATGAGAGGATAATCGCACCTTGCATTGTTTGCTGGGAAAACGATTACAAACATACTCTGTGTGTCTTTCTGGGGCAGATTCGCCAGAGAGCACATACAAGCCAAAGACACCTTCAGCTTGGTGGCTGAGCTTAGGTCAAACAGATTTCCAGGACTGGCTAGAATGAACTGGCATAAGAACCCATTTAGCCACAAGTCAGCTACTGCAATACTTTAAAAAACAGTCTGAGGGACAGAGCAGGGAACCCTGACCAAGACCACAGGGAAATAGTGCCATAAGTTGTCTTACAAGTGTGTAGGACACTCAATATTTTTCTTTTTTTTTTTGCCCCAAGTGAGAGTCACCAGGTATCATAAGTTTTTTAAAAGTCTAAATTAAGGTTTGTGAACTTCTACTTTTGTGAATGTTTGGCCCTGTATCTCAGAGAATAATATAGTAAATACCAGTAAATTTAGGTGAGTTCACAGAGACCTTTCCGTGATACTTGGGTATCAAATGTTCCACTATGACCTTACAAATCTTAGCAACAAACAAACATATTTGAACATTGACTCACAAAATCAAAATTGCAGAAATCCTCAGCAAAAACCAGCATGTGACTAGGCAGAAGTGCTGCCTACTTGTACCTATGGAAACTGGCTGGGAGAAGACAGAAGATACTCCGATAATACAAATTAAGGAAAAAATCTATTTGGCTGCAAAATTATCCTCACCAGTAGTATTTCCTTCAAAGTAGAAACTTTCCCACAGCTGTTCTGACCAGCTTGTGCTCCATTGCTGTGTCTGTAAATTGTAATTAAGGACTGTGGGCTTGGAGGAAATGAAGGATCTGATTAAAAGTTATGGAAAGGAATGGAGGGGGGTAGGTTTGAGGGGGAGCTAATGGGGCCATGATCCAGCAATATTGAAAATAAACAGTAAAACTATTTTCAGATGCATAGTATTTTCTAATGGAAAACCAGCTTCTCTTCATGCTACTCATACTCAGCAAAGAGTTCTTTCTTAATAAAAAGGAACTCTGGGAAGATTTCCCTTATGCACATGAAGCAGAGGCAAAAGCCATTGTTTTCCTTGATAACTTTGGACATATTATTTGCCACCAATTTATAATGTTGCATTTCACAGCATTTTGGGACACCTGAAGTTTGTAATATTCATGTCAGTAGATGCAAACCATCTGTCTCCTTTTCAAAGAGTGAAGCTTTCACTCAAAAACTCTCCCCCTCCTCTTTCTCACACGCTGAGGTAAATTTTCACCACCTGAGTTTTGCTCCTTTTTTTTTTTTTTTTTTTTGGCTTTATGAGCTGTGTCATCTGTGTCTGAATGCCGTCAAGTATCACTTAAGCCTGTTTCCACAGTAAGAAAATATTGGAAGTAAAAACTGCTCAAGAAATGCTTTCTGGTCCCCTTAGTAAGGCAGAGCTTGATTCGCAGCTGTGGTGAACAGGAAAAATTCTGGCTGGAGTCCATGGGAGTTATGTTTGCTCAGCATCCCTGAAAAATCCTACTTTGGGTATCTTGGGTTGAAACACACAAAGGGAGGTAGCAGCCTATGTTTTTGAAAATCTAGCCTTATGTGCATTTCAGATTGAAAATTTTCACTCTGGTCTCTCCATAAAAAAATATTTCTCCAGAGGGATTTACAGTATCCTATCAGATGTTTGGTACTTAGGGAAGCTGAAGGAAAAAAAAAAACCACACAGATTACAATAGAATATTGGGTCCTTTAATTCTCTTGGAAATGCATGTGGAAAAGATAATATTAAATGAATCTCACTGGGCAGTGCATATATTTGGTAAAATCTATTTTAAAGATGGATTTAATTGACAAGCCTATCACTATTTAAAAAAGAATGAAAAACATATGAAACCAGACATTTTTGTTGAACTATTAAGTGTGAATTCATAGCTGGACATTGTGCCTGTGTATGCACAGTTCATTAACTGCACAGCTATTTGGTCCAAGGCATTTACAGGCTCTTCTGTGGAAATCTGAAGAGAAGGAACCTATGAAATCTTTTGGACTTACAAAGCAGTGAAGCAGAGCTTTTAGATACAGCCAGCTGCTCAGGCCCAGACTAAACTCCCTAAAATGTGTTTGTAAATCCTCACAAGGTGTGGAGAGAGAAGCTGTTGAGGCTCCTCTAGCAATATCTGTGGACTCTCTGCATCACACAAAGCTTTGGTTTGTGGGTGAAAGGCTGATTAGCTAATTGACAGCACAAAGAAAGATGAGGTTCTTTGTCACCCTGAAAAGGAAAAAAAAAATTGCAAAATTAACACCAGTGAAAAGTGAAGGGTACAAAAGAATCACATGCTTGTAAGTCCGTAATTAGCCAGTCCATAGTGTGTGTTTTGCCAGGGGGAAGTCTGTTTTAAAAGGAAAATACTGTGCTTTGCTTACTGAGCTGGCTTCATCTCCCATGCAGCTCTGGCAAAGGTGCTATCCACAGGATTTCCTGCTACTGGCAGTGCACTTTGTGCAGCAGGGGAATCCTCTGGAAGGACACAGAGAGCAGGTGAGCAGCAGTTACACATGGATGGCCACCCTCACTCCAGGAACAAACACCCACCTCCACATGGAAAACAGTGCAGCAGGAGCATGCTGAACAAGGCACTGTCCCACCCTCCTGCCTGCCCCTTCCTGACAAAGTACATCACTGCAGAGCAAAAACTCTGTAAACAGTAAAGAATGTTCAGCTGTAGAAAGCAGCTTAAACTTTGCCACAACTGCAGGTCTGAGCCCATGCTTGAGGGAGATGGAGTAGAGGTAATGGCACAAAACTTGGGTACCACTCCTGGTAGCACTGGGTTCAGCTTGACAAGAGCAGCTTTTCTCCCAGTGGTGTGCCATCAGTATTCCTGGCATATCCAAAAGCTCAGAGGGGTCAGCCAGGGCAGGAAAGCCAGGCCACACTACCAGGCTCTTCTGTAATGCAGAATGCCCGTTTGAGGCAGGGTGTCCTGAGCAAAAGGATCAGGTGCTAGAAATGTGAAACTGCTTCTGAACCACCTTGAATGCATAGGCTTTTCATTTTTAAGGCATGCAGCTGATCCCTCCTTCTGAACACATTCCCATGGGTACAGCTGGAAATTGCTAAAAGCAGGTCCCCATCTCCAGACTTTGGGGTGTGCAAGGCTGACATGTTCTCTGTGAGCTGTACCTACAGAACAAGCTCTGGATATGTGCATCATCAGAAATCCCATGCTTAGTTCTCCTCTGATGGAATTTTCAGCACTCTTGTTGCTCTGATGTTGACAAGATATTTGCTTGTTTACTACATCCATTGTTTCCTTACAGAGACAGCATTCATTTCAACTATTTCAGAAATACTACATTCATTTAAAGCTGGAGCAGCTTTCATAAAGATTGCAGCTAGACCACACATTTACACACAGAAACCAGATTTGTGTTTGGTGTGGATTGTTTGCATGTTTACTACAATACTTATTTTCTTCTTTGAATAAAAGTGCAGATTTTTTTCCTCCGTTGTTTGCCAGTGCTATTAACCAGCCTCATTCTTTCCTTTGGTTGTATAATCTGTGTCCTTCTCTGATCTTCTCCAAAGTAAACAAGTCATTTTTGAGTCCAAGATGCTGTGCCAACACCATCACAACCTTGCCTTTGCCATAACTGTCATAAGGAGAGGCACTGTTGGGTCTCCAAGAAGAGACTCTTTTCAGCAGGGGTAGTTCAGTGTTGCTCCTGGGGATTCACAGTGCTGCTGTTTACCCTGGCTAATCTCCTACCCTGACTCCTTAAGCACACAGTGGGGTATTCAGTGCCTAGGATGACCATGTCCATCCATGGAGGGGATGGAGGAAGGGAGCCCCTCCATGTCCATCCATGTCCTCCATGGAGGGAGGGAGCTCCTCCCCTCCACCACGGATGCTGGGCCTGGGAGCTGAGTGCTGGGAGGTTGCACATGGGGGCTGCTGGCACATAGGGGGTGAGGAGTGTGCATTGAGCATGGTCCTTTGAGCATGAGTCAGGCAAGCCAAGTAGGAAGCTCTGCAGGGGGTTGCACAAGCTGGTTTTAATGGACTTTGTGGAGTCTGAGAGCTAGCGAGGCTGGCTGTGTAAACACAGCCAGTAATGCCTCTGATGTAAAACTCGTGTTGTGAGAGACAAGAGTCAAATGCTTTTTATTCCCGCAGTACCTTGTTCAAAGCTTTATCAGGCAGATGAATCAGATCTCAGTCTCCTAATGTCACAAGCGTTTAGCCAAATCTCCCACTGTTCCCCGTGTGCGCAGAGCAAGAAAGCAGTGTATCAGCTCCTGGCTACCCTTCCCTGTACTTCTGTCGGGGTTGGAGGGGCCACTAGAATGCTATTTACTCCCACTGCAGCTGCCACATTCCATGAATGGGTTCACAGTTGTAGCAGAAGAGATCTACCTATGGGAGGAGCATGCAGCTTTGTGGGACTGATTTGGGAAGTGCTGACAGTTTTCAGTCTGCACCTGCTTCACCGACCGGATATTGGAGTCGCGTTGATCAGGTGTGGAGTGAGCCCTTCACATTGCTGATAGTCCTCAGACTACTGAAACCTGAGAAATTTGGGAACCTTCTGGGGTGATCTGGGTGGAACATTCTTCTGGATCCAAGAGGGGACACTGCCAAGAGGTACCATGACGTATGAGAACAGATGAAAAAAGGAGGAATGTTTGCTTCCAGATATTTTTCATGAACAAATGCATTTAAGGACATTTTTTTAACTATGAGAAACTTCTCATAGCTTTGAGCTTTCTCATAAACTCATAGCTTTGAGCTGGGCCATGTTGCCTGCTCCTACAGTGTTCCAGGTGTCCTGTTCATTGGTGGTTTTCTTCAAAACTGGAGTTACTCTCTTGTCCCATAGGGATTCAGCATGTTGTCTTCCATCAGCCTGCTGCCAGGCAAAGGCCCCCACTGAAATGTCATCCTGGGAGAGCTCAAGCACTTCAACAAGGCTTGTAGAGGCATATGTCTGGAAGAGCAATTAAGGTGTTATTTATGAGACACCATGGGCAGCAGCAAAATGGATGCCCTTTGACACCACTGTTGTGGAGGTTTACTGATAGGGCTTGGTAACACTAATTGAGGTGAGGACACCTAGTCCCAAACCTTGTGGGCAGGCTGAAATGACCAGGGTTTATGGCTCACGGCTTTATTCATTGCCACTTGATTGCAATTATGGATGTTAAAAAGGGAAACTAAGGAAGCACTGAGGTTATGGATCTTCTTTTGAGGACACGAACAAAAAAAAAAATAAATTAAATGGTACCAGGCAGGTAGGTCTTAAAATAAAATACATGATTTCTATCAGTAAAATACTCCATTTCCACTCTGTAGATTGATACTGCTATTTGTGTAGCTCAAAGCCACTTGTGCCTTACTCACTTTTTAGATAGATAAAATTCCAATTCATTTCAATTGAAGGGTTTCTTTTTAAGTGCCTTTGGTATAGTCAGTCTATTAAAATGGGAGGTGTTAATTTTCCAGTAATCATTACACTTCTCTTCCTATCTCTCAGCTGAAAGGACAACCTCATCCTGCATGGTTAAAATGTAGTAATGCATTTAATGCCAGGCCATGATTTTAGACCTCCAGCTGTTTTACTGGTTGTGTAAGTAAAAATAAGATAATGTTATGCTTGGTAACCATGGTTTTGTAGGCATTCACATTTTACAAATCACTGCACAGTATGCAAACCATTATATATATTTAAAATGTTTAAAATCAAGACTACCAGGAGTCTACCACTTCCATTATTTAAGGAGGGGGACTGCTAGACTGTGAAGAGTGATATATTCTATCAAGCTACTCAGCAGAGTTATATTATCAGTGCAAATTATGTGAAAATATGTGCTTCAGCAAGACAAGAAAGGAGTATTCTTTGCTATAAAAAGTGCACTGTGGGAAGCTAGATGGAGTCATTGGTTTGGTGTAATATATGAGTAAAATCTTACTTGTTCAAATAATAAAAAAGGGAAAAAACAGAGCACAGAGAGAAAGGAACCACAAAGTACTTGGTTATTCCCTCCATGTACAAAAGCCTGTTTCTGCTTCAAACAAAGGAATTGAGACTTATCTCCCACAATTTTATCCAGGTGTAACTACTCATCTGAGCAGAGATCTCCCTGACTTATATGGGCAGGAGCAAAAGCAAAACCAGGGTCAGGAATAAGCAGCTTATTGATTTGTTCCATGCACACAGGCAAAACTGTTGTACATCACCAGCATGATCATAAGCATGTAGTTAAATCCAAGCAAACCTTAACTGGAATATTTCTTTGTAAGAAAACACTGGTTAGTGGAGCTATTGACAGCTGCATTTTCAAGAGCATCTGCTTCCAGAAACAGCAGCCATTCAGAACAAATGCTTCTGAAGGCAGATTGTGCTGCTCTGATTAGGAGTACAGGCAAAGATAATGGATAGTGTTTGGCTGCACCTGGAATTGCCTTTAAAGTTCAGTAGGAAATTTGTAGCAGGAGTAGGAAAAAAAATGGCCTCTGCTTGTGCTGTAATTTTTCAAAGAACACACATGTAGTTCTCTGGACAGTATGAGTTCTCAATTTTAATTAAAAAAATGGTACACATTACACACTACAGTCAGACCTGATTAATCGGGGTGGAGCTGGTTTATGTGTATGTTTGGGAATAAAAGTGCTTTGGTTATTAATCAGGGATGCTGTATTTATTTGTTTTAGATATTTATTCAGATTGGTCCCCATTTGCCAGCCTCCAGCATTCAAAAACATCCATCAGGGCAAAATCACAGGTCTGGCTTCCAAAATAAAAAAAAAATAAAAAAGAGGAAAGGAAAAAAAAAGTTCATTTTCAAGCCAAGGTCTTTGTGTTCTTTGCTCTTTTCATCTTCAGGATGCATTTGAGTTAACTTCAGAGCTCTTTCTTCACCACTGGAAGGAATAAAAACCAACATGTCCACAATTCAATTAAATAGAAACCTTCCACCATTCAATTAAAAAAAAAGCCAACCTAAAGTCTGAAGTTTAAGCCAATAACCCAGCTTCATGAATGGGAGTGGTAATTAAAACTCTGACTACAGTAACAATTTCATATGCTAATGGTGGCAACACTAACTTTAATAACATCTCCTGATACTTGCCCAGAAGATCCTACAAAACTTATTACAGCCAAAGAGGTCCATACATGTATGCTGCCAATAGTGCATTCATTACCTGTTTGAAGGAAGATTTCAGCAGTGTAAAGGGCCCATTTGTTTAGCTTTAAATCAGGAAAATCGCCAACTGCTGCTCTTCATCAGAGGAGGCGTTTCACTCCAGGCCTGTTCATCTCCCATTTCTTTGGGAAACAAAAGATGGGCAGTATGCACAGAGTTCTCCTGAAACACTCCCGCCTCTGGTGCAATCTGTAGGCACTCTCCTTCCCCCAGCAAAAAAATATTTGACATAGGAAAGAAATACTTCATCAGCCCAAGCCAAAAGGGAGAAGTGGTGGTTTTAGCGTGACACGAGAAAGTGGGAACAGATAACCCATTTCCATGAGGACCTAGTGGTCCTACATCACTGGGGGTTTCGTTATTTACTTCACGGGATTAGTGCATTTAAAAATCAAGACAAGCATCTTGAAATATTTTTCTTCACAGTGAACAATCTAGAAGTGTCACATAAGGAAACCCATATATACATCTGAATTCAAATTCCAACTTTCTTTGTGTTTTGGCCACAAAATCTTAATTTCAAAAATCACACACTATTCATTCTGCTGGAAATATCCTAGATATACTTTAATATACTTTATACTTTATACTTTAATAATAATTTTCACACACTACATTTGTGAAAACCTGCTGTACAAGAGTTATTTCCTTTTAACAGACATCTAACAACTTTGCTCAACAAACACACTCATGCAGAGTGGGATTTTATCTATACGCTTTGCATTCATGAATTCCTTAGAATAATAGGAAACAGCTACTTACATAAACAGGCTCACCTTGCCCACACACACTGCAGTGAACAAGTCTGTCTGCAAAGTAAAAATAACAATTTGTCTTTATACAGTATTTTCAACTAGAAAACTATTTGCTGCTTGTAAAGTAGTAGTTGTGCTTTTGTGTTTCTTCAGGGTACCGCAAATGTTAAAAAAAAATAAAAAATGTAGCGCCATTAGAAAAAGTTCAGCCTCTGTCAGACAAATAACATTTGCTAACAAGATGTCCCTACACTGCAGATGGGCACCCGCTTCCCAATTCAAACTACCATTGTAAAATCTGTGTATATCCACGAGTTAATGAAAATGTGGTCTTCTGTGTCTGTTTAAACTTCAGTGGGGATCACTTGAGATTACACAGGTTTCCATCTGATGAAACAATGTGGTTACACCATGTTGTTCTTGCTGTGTTCCGGAGTGAAATGTATTTGTGTGCCTGAAGAAAGTGAGAAATAAAAATGCATGCACCATTTCAGAAACCAGAAAGATATGTCTGAGCTATAAGGGACTCAAATTTGTTCAATCTTTTACTGGTCAACAGCTCATCACTGGTAATCAGAATAGCTTATGCCACCAATCTCCTTAATTAAGAAAAATAAGATTAAAAGGCTGGGTTATCTTCCTGAGTTCTCATGCTAGGGTATATAGGCAACAGTCAGAGTCCCCAGGGAATTTCTGAGGGCTCCTCCAAGACTGCAGAAGGTGAAGGACCTCTTTAGCTCAGAAAGCTTCTACATTTGGAGGAGTACCTGTGGACAACTCACAAATTAATTTCATGGAATCATAGAATATCCAGTTGGAAGGGACCTCAAGGATCATCTGGTCCAATCTTTCTCAGCAAAAGCAGTCTACACAAGATAGCCAAGCACTCTGTTCAGCTGAACTTTGAAAGTGACCAATGTTGGGGAATCCACCACTTCTCTGTTAGATTATTCCAATGGCTGATTGTCCTCATCGTAACAAATTTTCCTCTTGTACCCAATTGGAACGCCCCAGGAATAATTTATATCCATGACCCATCATCTTTCCATTGTGACTTCTCATAAAAAGGGAGTCTCAATCTTTGTAGCCACTGGAACAAGGCAATAACATTTCTCTGGTTTGTCTTCTGAAGCCAATACAAGGCATGCCACTTATATAGGGTTCAAAAAAGACAGGAAAACTACCTTCTCCTCTGCTGGAGCATGATGTGAATTTGTTACAAAAAGGTTCCTCTGCACAGGCTTCTGCAGACAAAAGGGCAGCCAGGCTGAACCCCCCTGAGTTATATCTGCACCATGGCTCTCAGTTCAGTGAGAGATGAAGGGCTGGAAATATCACCTGATGTTCCTGAAAAGGGGGCCTTTAGGATAGGTGTCCCTTTAGGATACCTTCCTCTACGCTAGCCTCCACTCCAAGGACTTTTCCAACCATCTCAGAAATAGTGACAGTATGAATGCCATCAATGTACAAAGATGAGTTCACTTTACATGCAACAACAGGACAGGAGTGTGTTGTAAGCCTTCCTCACCACTGGACACCCTGTTTGCTCTGGGATGGCAGAGCACAGTGCAGCAGCAATAAAAGTCTGGTGAGGACACCCCCAGCAGTAGTTAGTCCGTAGCTCTGATTTCCTGGGGACACACAAGGTCACCTCATGGATAGGCATATCTGGCCCCTCATATTGCACAGTCACTTTTGAACCTTCTTGCATTGGTTCAGCCAAGCCAAGAGGTAGAGTAAGTGTCCCTGTAAGTTTTATGAAAAGAAGTGGACAAAAAGGTGCAAGAATGTATTGGTGCTAATGAAAAGAAAAGCTGATGATCTCTGTCTCAGCCAGCAGAGGATCCACACAGAAAGGAGTTGTGGGAAACTATTTGAGAAGAACTTTACTGTGCAGTTGACTGAGCGCTGGAACAGATTTTCCACAGAGAGACTCTGGAGTCTCCCTCACTGGAAATATTCAAGAATCATCTGGATGCAATCCTGTGCAACGTGCTCCAGGATCACCCTGCAGGGAGGCTGGACCAGATGATCCACTGCCGTCCCTTCCAACTTCACTCATTCTGTGAAACCAGGCTTCATTACTCCCAATGCTCATGTAACTATTTGTTTAATAAGATTTTTATTCATAAAGGATTTCTGTGGAAAAGATGAACACCAAAGAAACCCTTCTTTTGCAACATCTTTATGAAATCTTCACAATGGATGATTGTATTATTTAATCCACTCACATTCAACAATTTTGAATCCTATGTGCAATATCTTCCCATCACTCTGGAGACTAGTAGATTTTTTAACTTTGGCTGTTGCTAATCCATCAGCTGTCTGAAGCAGTCGGCTCTGATTTGTTTTTTGTGTCTTCAGTGCTAAGAACTGGATCTGTTCTAAATACTGAGATTCACCAGACACAAGCAGGGATGCAGGAGAAAGAGGGTATTTTAAAACATATTATTATTATTATTTATTATAATAATAATATTATTACCACCACCATCATCATTATTATTAGCATTATCATCATAGAGAAAATCCAACACCATGAAACCGATGTTATGCATAAGTACAAGAAATTAACATACCACAGAACACTAATGCCCTAATGGCCGAGGTTGCCTTTGTAGTTCCTTACTCCATTTCTCTCCCCAAGGGAAAAATGCTCTAATACAGAAAAGAAAAAGGCAGCAGAATGCTTTTACCTGGCTATTAGGTCCTGGTATCCCACAATGCTGGAAAAAAATTTCTGGGCAAGGGGAATGGAGCTGATGATCAGCTGGTCTATGTGAGATGATTCCCAGGGAGTTTGGAAATGTCCTCACCCAAAGCACTTAGTAAAAAGTTTATGGCCAGAACTAGTGGCATCTTCTTACTCTGTATCAATTTTGGGCTTATTTTTTACAGAAGATGAGGAAGAGGTAGATGTATGCCCTGAATAAATCACAATATGAGTCTTGAAGTATACCATATAATGAGCTCCACATGCTTTTCAGATACACCCACGCTTTTCTGTGCAGATCACCAAACCCACAAAAGGAGTTAGTTTTAACCCTCTGCCAGCACTCACCTGGCATGCCCAGCAGAACACTCTGTGGTCCCTCAGGCACAAGAGTCCCCTGGGGTAAGGCAATTTTTAGCCAGAGAAAGCTCAGCAAAAGTATTCAAATAGCACAGACCTGCTCAGGGGAGAACCTTGCTCTTTGCCTGGAAGGCTCTTGGGAGACACAGCTAACTGGGTGAGTGAGAGTTACCTCATTCCTGATCTAGGAAAGATTTTCTGTGAAGTAGGAACTGACATGAGCTGTGTGGTGGTAGCAATAAGACCTTGGCAGGCTGGAGCAGGTCCCTCGCTGGCACACGTCGTGGTCAGTAGGGACTGACTCACTTACTGCAGCCTCCCCCAGCACATGAACCATCAGTCTCCACCTCCCCACACTCCCACCCAGGCCCTGAAGGATGCAGAACTGTTGTCTGCTCTGACCTCAGGAGCATCCCTGATGTGAGGCTTGTGAGGAAACCAACCAGGGCTGCAATGCAGCAGGGTGGTAGCTGGCAAGAGATTTATGTGTCTTTTTAGAGAGCTGCAGAGATCTCACCTTTCAGCATCTCGCTTTTGGCATGAAACCACACCTGGTGACATTGCTGAAGCTGATCAGCAGCATTGGGACACCAGGGCTGGTCTGTGCTCCACCACTCTCCAGACAACCAAAGCTGCAAGATGTAACTGTCTGGACACTGCCCACTCCCCAGCCATTACCAACTTCAAACCACAAGGCATGGGAAAACGCTCTCTCAGGTGACACCTTGGTGAAGACATCACCATTCACTTGAAGATGCTTTAAAAACAGATTTTCCTCACAGCATTCTGGTACCAGAATGGTTTTTTACTCATTTGGCAATTCTAGGTATTCTGTAAAGCTTTCTGTAAGCCTCACCACCAGGTAAAATTTCAAGCAAAGGTTTCAGTAATAAACACCACTCCATCTTTTGGACCAACCTTCTTCTGGGACACTGTGGGCACTGAGGGGGGCTCTGGGAGAGGGTGTCAGCACCCATCCACAGGCTGCAGAACCAGAGTTCTGCAAGACAGTGCCTGTCTGTATGGTGCTGTTGTGGGTTTCTCACAAGATAAGTGGATTATTACCCTGGCTTGCAGCTGCTCCACAGAAATAGGTCAGCCTCAGGAATAAGCTTTGCCTTCCCTTATTTGGCATCAGAAGCATCCAAGAGGAAAAGGGGCTGCTTACAGGATCCTTGTCCAGGGACCATTAAACTCCTGAACAATGGGTTTCCTCTGTTAGTGTCTCCTAAAAAGGGATGTTCTTAAAGTCAGCACTTGTGGTTTTCCTTGAACATAGATGTAAGTATGTGTCCCATAGTGGCGTTTTCTGCATCTATACTTGCTCAGCCTCTGTTGAGGAAGTGTGAGGGTAGCACTGATGCCAGATCTGACAAAATGGGGGAGAGAGAGAGGTAGAGCCTGAACATGGCTTTGCCTTTCTCAAAGGTGACTCTGAAGCAAAGGAGGAACTCCAAGCGGGTTTTTGCCCACACTGCCCAGCGGTGAGGGCTGCAGCATGTTGTGCCTGCTCCATGCAGGAGACAGCACTCTGAAAAAGCTGTTGTCCACATGATATTCCTGCAGCTTCCCAAGTGAATCCTGCAACAAGCTGACACCTCGTTTTCTTCTGTTTTTTTTCAATCAAAGCACAGTAAATGCAGCTAACATCCCAACACCAACCACCTCCCATCTCTCTTTGCCCACCACATATTTGCACCTTTAAAGTGTGCTTAGCACAGAATTTGAAGTGGGGTTGCAGGCTGAAATTAAAGGGAGCTGCAGTGTAACATCAGCAATGCAAACTTTAGATCTAAGTATCATGTCAGCCATGCCTACCATCAGAAAAAGAAAAACAACCTGTAGAACTGGCAAGAAGAGCAAAAACGAAGTACTGAAATCAAGGATATGCAACTTAGCTTTGATATGAATATTTCTCCATACCTCTTACCCTTTTTATGTCTTATAACTTGGCTGATGACATTGCAGCAGAGAAAGCTTTTTAAGTTTTCATTATTGCATTTTTCTTTTCCCTCATTCCTCTGCCAATCTGGATTGCCATTAAAATCACTGAAAAATATTAGGATAAAAGCTTTTATCTGTTACATTTGGTATGGTTACACAGGGAAAGCCTTACAGGAAACTTTCTTCTTACAGGAATTCTAGACCAGGAAATCAGGGTAATTTCCAATTTTTGGAGAGCATGCCCAAATAAACCTTTTTTGCACAGTTAGTTCCCACAGGCACTTACTTATGCCGGAAGGGCCTCATTGTCAGCTGGTGTAAACTGGCTCAACTCCGTGAATTTTTAAGGAGCTAATCCAGTTTTCCTCGGCTCAGGATCCATCCCTTGGATGCTCACCCCACATACCTGAGCTGCTCTGTGTGAACAGAAAGGCTCTACATACCATTTTCCCCAGTGAAACCACACAGGAAGCAGAGGCTGGGAAGAACATCCCTCCCCACCTAGGGTACAGTGGCAGATCTACAGATACCTGTCCCTGGGGCCTGTACATCAGTTGCCTCCCGCACAAGGACGTGTGCTGCCACGGCTGACACAGTTTCTGGAGCAGATTTAGAGCAAGGCTTTGCTGAGTTCCCGTTTCCACGTCCCAGCAACCACATGCTGGGAGCTGTGGGAGAACCACAGGTGACTGACCCCAAAGGCTGTGGCAGAAACTCGCCCCCAAAGACTGGCAGCTGAGCGAGGCCCCAGCCCAGCTGGAGCAGGCAGATGAAGGAGGGAGGACAGGCTGCAGCAGCCTTGGGAAGCTTGCCACGGCCAGCAGCCTGCTGAACAGGTTGCTCCCAATAAAAGTGCTTCACCACTGGATTGAGGCGGCGGATGAATTAATTGTGCCATTTCCATGACATTCTACTGGAGCTCAAATGTATTAGTAACTGTTCATCCCCGAAAGAGGTTTTTCCTCCCACACGAGGGGGAAAAATATCCATCTGAATATTTTAGATTATGTGACAGGCTTGCAAACTGTTGTTAACTTTATCATTTGGGATATGGATTAGACTGCAGCACATTAATTTATTGGGAAGTAAGAGCTGCCTGTTCATCTCTTTTCTGCTATGACATCTGCAGTCAAAGTACGATAGGGGCCAGACAGACAGTGAGTAATAGACTAGAATATGAAGTCTGGACAGGGGGAAATGGCAAGGTTTGCTGCGGATAGAATTGAACCCATTAAGCAAAAAATAAAAAAAAAAAACCCAGTCAGTGGTCCTTCCGCAGGTATTGCTCCTAATGAAATTGCAAATAATGAAACCTGCTAGTTAAAAGTGACATCAATTCACATCTTTTAAGGCTGGCATGGAAAAGTCAAGTAAAAACCAAACCTGCAACTGAAGACATTTTGCTGGAGCCCCCAGGACTTCACAGGTACAATCCACTTGCTCCTCACCTCTTCATCCTCTGCCATGAAGGGGACACACACACACACATTCATACACAATTTGTCTCTGCAGGGACAGGCCTCCAGGCACACAGGGTCCTCTCCCATTCTTCGCCTTCACTCCTGCATGACAGACCTGCTGCAGGGCCACATGGCCAATGTGATCGGAAAGGTGAAGGCCTGTGATTTGTGGGCCAAAAGAATGCATGAAACATTAAAGAGAGCCTGGCCAGCATTCTAAATTGTTAATGTAAACTCTCCAGGTCTGCAGAAAAACATATTCCCGTTGTCATTTTCACTCCCCCTTGGCCTCTTAGTCCTCCAATTATGTGAACGGCGACATGCGAACAGTTCCATGGTGCAAAAAGTGTGAAGCTTAGGTACTTAAGATTGGCCCCTTGATGCCAACAGGCAAACCTGTTTATATTACCCATATTTAGCATGTGAGGGTCAGTGTCCATGAACTTCTAGACTGAACTTGCCATGTCTTGGCAGTGTGGTGAGGGCATCACCTCACAGCAATTAATACAAGTCCTCACTTTATTTTAACACTTAATACTAATAACAAATCATCTACAGGGCACAGAGCTATGTGCCTTACGTGGGTACCAAATCTCAGTCTTATTTCCCAGCTCCCCAGGGACCAGACCTGCTGTCCAAAATCCGTAAGGATTTCACTCCTCATCAAGGTATGCCTGTATGTGCCTGGATACAGTAAAATTCAGTACATGCAGCTAAAAACAGTTCACAAATATTAAGTCAAAATAAATTCAGCTAATTCATGCTGAAGATGTTCCCAGGCACTTTTTAATTTATATTATGTAAACAATCCCAGCAGCAACTTTTTCCTTTTGTTCCTATTAATTCACTGGGGGTGTGCGTACATAAGAGGTAAGGATTTGTGTCAGGAGTATTCAAGTAGACTCCTTGTAAGCTCTTTGGTTCCCCCTTTTCCATTTTAAAAGTTATCCCTGACCTAGTCCAGATGCAGAGCATGAGAACAAAGGAATGGCTGGGTGCTGGATCAGGCCATTGGTCTGCCACTCTTGATGCCCATTCCTGCCAACAACACAGCCCAGCTGCCTCACAGGACAGTGCAAGAAACTCCCTATGAACCATCATGAGATGCTCTGCCCACGGGAGAAGTACTTTCCTACTCCTCACCAGTTAGCTGTTTCCCAATGCCATGAAGCATGAGAGTTTGCATGCCTTGTAGATTTTTTAATCTTGTCTCCTGCAATTTTTCTTATCCATAAAATGCCTTCCTAGTCTGTTTTGAATTCTGTTAATCTTTTGGACTCAGAGGTGCTTTGTAAGTTCCCAGGGTTAATTAAGTGTTATCTAAAAATATTTCCTTATCAGTTTCAAATATTCTTTTTTCCTCTTCTGCTTCCTCATTGAGTGGCTCTCAGTCATGAAATTTAAGTTGGCTGAGATTGTCTTTTCCAGCCTTTTCAATATTTCTCACTGCCCACCCAGTTTCTCTCCTTTTACCTATATCATCCCTGAACAGAAGCAAGAGGTGCCTTTTGACCTCTTGTGAGGACCACTTTTCAGGAGTACATCACACCGTGTTTTTATGTATAATACTAACAACTATCCAGTCCATTCATGCAGCCTGACCCCAAGAGCTTCAGAAAGTTTACACTGCCATAAAAAATAGATCAGACAGATCTAAAAGCCCCCAGAGCTGAGCAATTCAAAAGCAATATAGGCTGGACAACACCCACCAAAAGACAGTTCATTGTTCATTTGGGATCGATTAGCTCAAACCCATCAGAATCAAAAAGTTTGCAGGGAACTTGCAAAACCAGCAGCCAGAAAGGTAAAGCCATCTCTGCCCATCAGTAAATCCAGTGGGCTGGTTCACCCAGCTTTCCTTTGGTCACGCAGCCTCACTGGGCCGTGTAATTGCCGCCTTATTGGAGAGATATGAGCCTGCCCGTCGAACAGATGCAAGTTTCCCCTGCTCTCATTCAGCTGGGAGCCCGCTCGGCAAAGCAGAAATAAATCACGGGGAACTTGCTGTCATTCCTCCACCTTCCCGCACACCCTCCGCCGCTGCCGCCTGACTGGCTGGAGCTGGCATAGTTTTTAAATGAAATCTGTGAGATTGGCATCAACAGCCTCGCCTAATTTTTAGCTAATACCTTGGTGGGTTCTGCGCTCGCATCTGGCCGGCGCCGTCACGCTGAGCCTGATGATAACAGGCTGCTGCTCTTTCCGAGCGGGAACCCGGGGTTCCGGCTGCCTAAACGGGGGCTCGTTCCAAGCACAACAGCACATCGCAGCCAGCAAAGGGTCTACAGCACGGGGCTTCTCCCAAGGCATAAAAAAAGGAGGGGGAGAGGAAGAGAGAGAGGGAGAGACAGAGAGAGAAATGTGTTAACTATGCTAACAGTGCCAAGTAATATGCTTCGTTAAAAATTTAATCACCTGCAAGTGCAAAACAAGTGCAAAGCAATCATGTTGTAATTAGCACAGCAATTAACACCTCCCTTTTCGATAGCACATGCATCCTAGGAAGTGCATGATTGCAAGTGTTTATGCTGCTGACAGGCTAAGTTCCTATAGAGAGGAAAAAATTGCTTAAATAGATTTTTTCTTTCCCCCCTCGTCTTTTTTGGCATTTGGGCTGTTGTGTGTCCATGAAAGCCCAGCACCAGCTGCCATGTTGGTTTTGTGTGAGTGCTGCTCCCTTGCCCACTGTAACCAACAACTCCAGCCTGAACTGGAGCCTCCTGAAATATGGCTGCAAGCCTCTAGAGCCCCACTCTGAAACAAAGATGTAACTGTGAAAATTACAAGATGATTTTTTGCAGACTAACACTTGCCAAAAGGGAAGCACCAGGCCTGAACAGAGATAGTGGGTTTTGGAATGCAACAGCAGAGGGGACAGGACAAGCTGGAGCTGTGGCTTTGGGATGGGTCTGCAGCTAAAACACGCCAAGCTCCATGGTACTGAGGTCTCTCTTTGACCTGTGCCCCCATTCAAATAGCCGGTTCTCCCCAGAGGCTGTGCTGGAAGGAATGAGATGCAGTTTGATAAACTTGGCCTGGGAAAACCCCTTGCTGCCAGCTGTGTCCATGCCACTGCTGCTCTTTTATCCATGCACTGGGTTGTCCATGCTTCTCCATGATCTCCTGTTCCTTGTCACCCCTAAAAACACCAAGCTCAACTGTCCCACTCACTGTCCCTCTCCTAGGGCTTGTCAGCTGCTTGTGAGACCACATGAGGAAGGAAAGCTGGCTCTCAACATTAGCTTAGAGAACTTATATAGACTTAAATACTCACATCCCATGAAATATTCTTATTCAAAGGCCATTCAATTTTAATAAAATGGACTGTGTTTGTACTGGGACAGCACACGGCATCCTGGCAGAAACTCAGTGACTCTTGTGGTTGCTCAGTAACTGACAAAGAGCTGGTCTGGGAACTTGGCATCCAAAAGCTGAGAACTAAAAGGTAAAAGTCATCTTTGGAAACATAAACCATGAGGCCAATTTTGAAGTTCCTTCCCTCCCCAAGAGGTTGTTGAAAGGTATTTTCATCACATAATTCAATATTGGGATTCCTATTTGGCACATTAAAAGCCACAAACAACATTACTATCAGGTCCGGGCCAAACAAATAGCCCTGCAATAACAGCAGCTCCTGAAAATTTACTTCCTTGCTGCATATCCTCAGAAATTCACATTTTACACACCATTAATTCCATGAATTAAGACAAAATTGGAGCACAAATTTAGCATTTACCAGAGAGACAAATAGAAGGCAAGTGAAAACAAAGCTGAGAAAGAGCCATGGTACCTTTGCTATCCCAATGTATTTTGTTGTTTCTCAAGCTGCTTCTGAAATGAGACAGAGGCCGTCTGACATGATAGCAGTTTAACTGTAATTTCAGCAGAGTTTCTGACAGCAGTGGGGGCCTACATTAATTCCTGTCTCTCCAGCCAATTGACCCATGTTTCATTACAGGCCTATGGGTTTCCCATTTTCCCCATTTTTATTTTATTCAAGGTTTTGTTCCCAGCTTCTACTGGCCTCCTTGCACCATTTTCTTCCTTCTTCCAGTGAAAACTCCATGGGAGCCACAGGCCTTGGAGATGGTTCCATACCCATCTCTGTTAGGAGGTGAGCACATATTTGTGGGTTTTTGGCACAGTCTCCAGTTGCCTTCCTGTTCTTCAGACTAAACAAAAATCTGCCCAGTTCTCCTCAGTACAGCTCAAGCATCCTGGTTTTGATGCTTTCCACTGGTAGTGACACGCACTTCCCTCTAGCACACGACACATTTTATACTACTTTTATAAGTGTTTTGTGTGGTGTGGGCTGTAGAATCCTGAAGTGCATCCCCTAGTCCTGCCTGAGGCTGTACTGGAGAGGAGTGAGAAGTTCTTGGGTGCTGCATTAAAAGACCTGCCATCACCTCAGTGAGAAGTTTGGCGTGATTTCCCTGCCTCTGCTGGAGTTCACCTTCTCAAAGGCATACTGCTAAATCATCCCTGCCTGAGATGACTTACCCTCAAGGCTCATAAAAATACTTCAGAAGAGCAGTCGTGTTTGTACTTGAAATGCACTGAAATAAGCCATGTGTGAGGGTTGGGGGGGCAGGGGTCCTGAGGAGAATTCCCTCTGGGACACCAGCCCAGGGTCCTCCTCTCAGATGACAGCACATTTCCAATGACACAAACACATCATGTGTAATCCTATGTACACAAAGAATGTTTTGCAAGAAGAAGATCTCTTGTACAGTGTGCAGTCCACACCTACACCAGGCATGGTTGGATTATATGGTGTCAATTTCCCTTCTGTACACTAAAAGAGGTTCCATCAAGTTCAGGGGAAAAAATGTTTTTGCAAGTTGCTTGTTAAAGTGTTTGCAGCACAGCAGAAAATTTAAATAATGGGAGCCCCTGCTCTGTTCAAACCACGAAAAGGTGATAGTTATCACCAATAAGTTAGGAAAACCACTGGGGGTGAGGAGAACCTTGCACTCAGAGGAAACCACAAGTTGTGTAACTGTACAAAAGCTCGTGGTTCAACATATATGCAAAATACATCAGAAATTTCTCATCCTGGGAACAAGCAAAGCAGCCTGTGCCCATGGGAGGCAAACACAGGGGGAAAAATCCTCTCATGGACAAGGGTCACAGCAGAGAGTGACAGACTGGGACCTATGATCTGCTCAAGGACATGGTTATCAGGAAATTGACTGGTCCAGGTGTTGCTACAGAGAGTATGGAATCCCTCAATGGTTTTGTTTGAGTCTGAAAATAATAATAATAAAAAAAAATTTAAAAAATTTTAAAAAAATTTAAAAAATTAAAAGAGAAGTGTGGCTTTATCAAGTAGGAACAGCACAGCTTACAGGCCTGGACCAACCTCTTTTATGTACTTCCTCAAAAGATCAGTCTTTATAAGGCAGAAAGAGTCCTCAAAAAACTCTTTGCAAATGGATAAGCACCGTGGCCAAGCTCCACCAGCGAGATTCAGCTGTTTCCAGTGCCCTTGTTCCCTGAACTGTCCAGCCAAGTCAAGGGCACCACTATGTCCCTCAAAGATGTGTGGGTCACTGTTCTCGGTGTCACATTATAGATGTGCTCAAGGCTTTCAGAGAGGTGAATGTGGGTGGTGGAAATTCATGGGCAGTCATACAGCTTTTTCCATTAGCAAGGCATACGCCTTAAAAATAACAGATGACATGGGGAGGGAATTACCAAAGCAATGAAAGGAGATAGGAAACCCAAGTGTACCTGAACTTCAGGTACAAAAGGCTTGGGAGGTATTTAGAAAGGCTAGAAACCTTCTTCACTGCCCCACAGAGAAATTTTACTGGGTTTTTTTATGCTATGACCATAAATAACACTTCAAAGTCTGTGGCTTGTCGCCCTCTTAGTGGGAGTTTGGAGAGAGTAAGAATCCCACCCCTCAGTACTAAGCCACCTAAACCTGATAGGCACTTCTCTCCCACAACTGGGGAAGAGAAGTGATATTTTTCTCACTGATATTTCTGAGTCTGGAATAAAAGAGAGTGAAAAACACAGAGGAAGAAAAAAAATCTGAATTCCCACTCATTTTGCATACCCAGGTTCCCAGGAACCCATCCCTTTTTTACTAAAGCGGGGGGAGAAATATATTTAATAAAGATCTGGCAGGAGTATGATGAAATAATGAGTAGGATGAGACCATGTTACATAAATTGGCAAAGCTCCAGCTTGTAAATGATTAAAACAAAAGAAAAAGGGAGTTTCCATGAAGACTAACGTAAAAAGCATTTTATAATCAAAAGGCCTGAAACTATGGGGGCTGATGGGAATGTCTAGCAAAACAAGCCTGTTCTGAAGCTTCCAGATGATACATGGAAACTTAATCAGCTCATCTCAGTCAACCTTAAATCAAAGAAAAGACTGATTGGAGGTTCAAAGGGAAAAGTGGGTTTGTGGCTTAAGAACAAGAGCAGGACACTTTCCTGATTCTGCCACAGATTTCCTTTGAGATCTTGGGTAAGTCACTTACTTGTGTGATATTAAATTTCATAGTTATTGGGTACAGAAGTTTTCCTGATATGCATATTAAAATTTGTCTCTGGAAATGGACTACTGCATTTATATGCCTGGCTCCTTACACCTGCCCATACCATCCACACAGCACTGTTGCTAACAAGCAGACCTTAAATTTTCTTTCTATAATTTCCTCCTCTCTAAAATGTGGAGAAGCCCCATATACCTTTATAGCAGTGCTGTCATGCTGAATTAGTGCATAATATTTCTAAAGATCTTTGAGTAGAAAACATTATGGAAGTGAGCAAATTCTCTGTAATTTACTGCTATGAGATTAACAGTAAGTGCTTTTCTCTCAGGTAGACAACAAAAAAAAAAGAAAGAAGAAAAAAAAGTAAACTCAAATGGTTGCAATCTCTCTGCTATTGAGAAAAGCATTCCTTTGCAGTTGTCCCACAACTCTTGCTTCTTCTTTAACCAAAGCCAAAAATCAGCAACATTAAAACTGAAAATTATAACATCAAGAGAGGCACAGATCTAATTTATGTTGGAAAAGAAAATTTGTTACTCAAAATCGAATGCTAATTGGCTGCAGCCCTTTCAACTACGCAAGCTAAGAGGCTGTGGAGAACATACAGGTCTTCAAGGGGAGTTTGCTAACCAGATGCAGTCAGAGCCCTTAATGTCTTTTTATCTTCCAGCTTCACAAGTCTACGTGTGTGCACATTTCTGAAAGTCTGCTCCTCTGTACACTGGAAATTCAGATGAAAGTCAAGAAGAGGAAAGTTAGATCAGGGGATGAAGACTTCTTTATACTGCTTCCAAGCTCTGCCCTGATGCATTGTGTAACCTTGGGCAAGTCGTTTAACTTGTCTTGCTCATCCATCAGATAGAAAGATGATGCTTATCTGTTGCATGAAAATGAGTTAATTGCTGTTTGCCAACTGCTTTCATCTCTTTGGATGAATCAGATTGAGGCCATATATGTGCGTGTATATAATTTTGCATGTGTATTTTTATTTGGAGCTTGCTTATGTCTCGGAGCATAGCTTCTTCAGGTCAACACTGGTTATCTGCTTGGCAGGGAGCCCCTATTGTACATTTCTGATGTAATGCAAATCATAGCAATGAGAAACACATAAGTGAAAGGTATTACACTTATCATCATCATTAGCTGTTGTTGTTGTTGTTATTGCTGTTGTTATTATTATTATTACAGTCTCACACTTGGATGCAGAGATAGGACCACTTAAAAAAAATATGGCCCCAAGAAAGAAGTCTTCTGTTCTCGGGAATAAGTCTCTAAAAATAAAAGGAATGGGAGAGGTCTGGGCCTGGAGCTGCCTTTACACAAATGTGTTGATGTAAACTTTCCCAGGGGCATCACCAAATCTCTAAGTTCATTTATTTATAGGCTTTACCACTCAGGAACTGACCTATGAAAGTGCTTGGCCAGAGGGTGGTTCTCACCAAAATAACAGATCTCCTCCCTTGGGGAGGAGTCATAGCACTCATGACTTGTTTGATTTTGGGAAACAGAAGGAAATTGGTGTGAGAGACTCAGAGGGAAATAATAAGGAGAAATTCTTTAAACCATAGGCTCTGGAAAGAAGTCCAAGGGCTGTATAACCCTTGGGAGCAAAGTCTGCTCCTCAACCATCATTGGAGGCACTATGGACTGTACCTTGTCAGTGACACATGGAGCTGACTATGCTGCTGAAGGATGTGGAGTTGCCTACAGAGGCCAAAGGGGTCACCATTGCCTTGGGAAGCAGGGCTGGAGCAAGCAGCAGACAACAGCAATCTGGTGTGCTTGAAAGGTATGATTTAAATATATTAAATACATATATTAATATATGTACCTTAATATACATAAGTGCTAAATACAAAATCTTGTCATTCTTTCATTCAAGGCACTCCACCATCAGAGTTTCTTCAGATGAGGTCAGATTCCCCAGTCCTGTCTGACCCTCACTATCTGTGCTGCTACCTTTGTTGTGTGGTAGCAGTCATCTTTGGAGTGGTAGCACCACAACCACTACCTCTGCAGCTCTGAAAAAAGCTTTAGCCTTGTGGCAATTCTCATCAGAAAGAGACTCAAGGAGTGAAAGAAACAAAATCCGGATTTGCTAGTGTCTCATTCTTTGCCCCAAGCACCAGGTTTTTCTTTCTCTGGGGTGCAGTCTCCCAGCTTACATGTGAGTTTGAAAGCACTGCAGAGATGTTCCTCCCCATGGGCAGGCTGCAAAGCTTTGGAACTTCTGCTCTTTCAGTCTCATGGACTGCAACAACAACAGAGCATCCTCCATATCAAGGTCTTGGCATGTTGTGTCTGGACTCATTCCCAGGCCCCGTGGTTGGAGAAACATACATTTTCTATCCAGTGGCTCTTCTAGTTCCTCCTTCCATAAGACTGAAAGGATGGGGAAGATTTTATCCAAGCTTTCCATGCGTGGCTGAATTTTGCCCGTAAGGACTTGTTTTTATTCATCCCACACTTTCATCACACCAAGTATGAAAGATCTAATAGACTGGGATGCAAATGCTGTTAAAGTGTTAACTCGTGTGATTTTTTTGTTCTAGATTGCGGTGCTTGTCATTATTTAAGTTAGATTGGTTATCTCATTTTGTTGTTTCACTCTGCTTGCTTTACTTGCTATTTATTGGTTGACTTTTATAATGACTGTGATTAAATTAATAGATTTTAGAATGTAAATTAGTTTCCAGTAGTGTTTATTAGATACATCTACAGATAGGGTTTAAATAAAAACACAGCCTGAAATCAGAGTTGCTGTGCATTCTGATCTTAATGGGTGGCATGGACCTAACCTGTTCTTTGTTATGTTTGGGTATCTGGAACAACTGTCTTCAGTCCACTTCTGAAAACCACTAGGGCAGATGTTGGCACAAATTAATTTATTTTTTTTCTCTTTCTTACAGGGGCCCAGCTTTGTTCAGATAGAGATACCACAGTGAAGCGGTCAAGTTTTGCAGGCTAAAGAGGACTTAGTTACTGTTGAAAGGCTCCACAGGAATGCTAACCAAAGACAAACTTTCAGCACAAGTTAGAAAGTCCAAAAGATAGCGCCAGAAATTTCCTATGCTTCCTGTGCCTCCAAATGCCTTTTTACTTGCTAGTACATCTTGCTTCTGCTTCTTTTTTGTAAAAGACCATTATTAACTGACTCTGTCACACACGCACTTCAGTCTAAACTATTTTTGGCAGCAAACAGGTCAGTAACATTAAAACCACAACAGGTGAAGAGCAACTGTATGTCTCCACATTTGCATGTAGCCATCTGTGATTACTGGTGGTGATTCTTGAATCCATGGAGCTCTTGAGAGTCACACTCCTCAGGCTCTTTGTGCTGGAAGGCATCAGGAAGCAGCAGTCTTCCCAAAGCATCTTGCAGTCATTCTCAGTTATTGGTATGATACCAGGTCTGCTGGGATTTCGAGAAGGATAATCCTGCCTTGCCATACAGGACCTCAGTCCTCCACAGAATTAGCTCACCAGCTCAGAATGCAACTACTGACACCGAACACAAAACCATGAAGTCTCTCCTGCACTGCCCTGCTCATGGGGAAAAAAGTCCTTGCTCTACATTTCCTGCCCCTGCCACCCTTGCCTTTTGCACAGCCACATGTGCCCAGATGATTTTTGCTTCACAGATCCTTCTGCTCCTTTAAAACCAATTACATGGGGAATGTTAGTGATGCAAACTTGTTTAAACCTGAGCACACGGTTAAGTCAGCTTTGTAATTAATTGCCTCATCACTGCAGTCACCCTTCAGGAATGCTGTGGTGCTGGTTGAGGACTGAGTAAGAAAGGGCCAGATCCCCAACAGAGATGGCCCAGAGTGAATGAAATCATGAAGCTGTGCAGGAGGTCAGGCCCAACCCCCTGAGACGATGAAGAGGCAGTGGCATCATCATGGGCCCACCAACAAGCAGCATGCAGAGGTGGGCATGGGGGTGCCATGGCAGCCCCCAGTGTACCACTGCCGATTTTGTCCCAAGGAAAGGATTTGTTTGCCCAAGGCATGACCTTTGCAGCCATCCCCTCCAAGGTGCTGTGTCATGGCAGGACTGCTTCCCACCAGGTCAGGTGGCTCAGAGCCCTCTGGTGCTCACACACAGAAGGGGAGAGAGTAAGCAAGGAACCCACTACCAGCAAGCGAGAGTTAATGGAAACAGTATGGGACTGAAAAACAAGTCATTGGAGGCCTGTCCAGAGACACGTCTGGATGCTGTGGAGGCACGGTGGCAGCACCTTCTCCCTCATCTACCTGTGGCAAGAACTAACAAAGGGGAACTGCTGAAGCCATAAAGCTCCAATTACTGTTATCTTCTTTCCACTGGCATCTAAATGTGCCAAGGGTGAGCATGTTCAGAAGGTGGCTTTACCAACACAATTTCTCATTGACACTGGGCTCTCAGGTACATGTAAGTGAGGAGAAGGAACAAAAGGGAGGACAAATTTCTCACAGAGTGACAAGCAGGAGAGAGAAGAGGGAGAAGAAAGAAGAAAACCAGTAAGTGAGAAACCAGAGGATAGAGAGGGCTGTGCCTACGAGAGGAGAGCAGAGACTGATGATGACAAGGGGTACCAAACTAAGAAGCAACCTGGACAACTTCTGGATCAATTCATGGCCATCTCTTCAGTTCTTGTACCTCTTAGAAGGCTGCTGTCCATTACGGGGGAAAAAAGGGCTGAAAGATAGATAGATAGATAGATAGATAGATAGATAGATAGATAGATAGATAGATAGATAGATAGATAGACAGATAGATAGCTATTTCAAATAAGAGCTATTCTTAATATTTGTGGTAACTTTTTAATTGCTACTTACATTCCAATTAAATAACTACACAGAGGAAAAGACCAGGGTCTGAATTAGAGGCTAGATGAATGATGTGGGTAACAGAAACTTCAGCACAAGTCCTGCCCAGAAAGTAGCCCAGGACACACAGCAGCCCTCATCCCTGTGTCTGCCAGTGACCAGTGCAGCCCCTAGATTTAATGCCTGTTGTGAAAAGAAGAAATCGTTACATGGATTTCTAGGCAGACTTTGCACTGCTGGGGGAAAAGGGTGTGCTTTTGCCAGTTCTGCTACAAAGCTGTCAGCTAGTGCAGAGTCATGGATTCACAGTGCCTCTCCCACACCATCAAACAGCCCTTCTGCAGGGTTCTGGGGGAATTCTAACACAAGGAGATGGAAAGGGCAATCAATGCCTATGATAAGATGCACTCCAGCAAACTGTTTATAATTTTTCTCGCTGGGCTGCAGATGACCTAATAGGCTCTTTTCCATCTCTAATTTCTATGAATCTGCAGTCCTATTATTTATATTGTATCTTGAGGGTTTCTTCCAGAGTAAATGATGTAATTATACCCTGCACCATAACATTTCAGGTTCTGGTGTAATAGAACTAAATATGCAATTATGTGGTTAGTAAATGTAACAGTACAAAACTCAAAATCTGTATCCATGTACTGTAGCTTCATAAGAAAAATTTGTTTCCTGTTCTGTACACAGCAGATGCAATGTAATTATTGCTAACTGAAAAGTATCAGCAGACATTCATATGATACCAGCAAAAAATGCCCCTCCAGCCAATTCTTCATTCAAACATATGAAAATGAGAGAAATCCCACAATTCCATCTTATCAGTGAAGTCTAGGCACATACATTTGATACTCTGAAAAATCAATACTTTCCAGGCTTTTAGATACATAGAAGCCACAAAGAATATACATAGGGAAGGACCAGATTCACCCCTGATGTTAGTCCAGCCACTTTAGCTGGATTATAAGACATTAAAGCTGGAAAACAGTCCATTATGCAACTTGTGTGGATTATGGTTGGAAGAAATAAAACCGGCCTCCGACATTTATACAACACTGTGTGACAAAAGGAAAACAACATGAAAGGAACCACAACCTTGTGGCTAAGGAGCTAATCCTAGACTTGGGAGATACAGTTTCTACTCAGAGGTTTGTCACAAGTTTCACATATGAAAAGAAAAAGAAAGAGAAAAAGAAAAAGAAAAAAAAAATAAAGAGAAAGAGAAAAAAAAAGAAAAATAAAGAAAGAGAAAAAGAAAATGAAAAAGAAAAAGAAAATGAAAAAGAAAGAAAAAGAAAAAGAAAGA
>JANPWX010000049.1:3021789-3075578 GCA_024734555.1 Trochalopteron elliotii
ACTTTTATTGTGGGCCTTGCCTGCAAGAGGACACCTTAACTGTAAAAAGTGTGATGTTGCACAGGCTACAAATGCCCTTGAATTTCCACTGAAATCCAAATGTGAAATGGGTCTACCTGTACCAGGACAAAGTGCCTTCACTAAACAACAATAATAACACTAGTTTTAAAAAATTATTTGAAGGGTTGGGACAGCTCTAGCTTTAGAAATCTTGGGATTCCCTTTTGCTTGAGTAAGACATCTGCGTGCTGGTTGAATGGGTATGATGGGAACCCTCTGGACAAGGCCTTCAGCTGCAAAATGAGACAGTGAAGTGGGAGTAACCACTGAGCCACGTGTCCCCTTGCAGCAGCTCCACTGCCTCTTGGTGGAGGCCTGACATCTTACCAGGTTTGTCAGGCACAAAATGACAGAACCTAAAGAAGCACAAATGTTTTTTTTCCTGTAGAAACTGCACTTCAATTATCCAAGTGTAAAAAAGCCTATGTCACCTGAACAGAGTGTTTTATTGCTAGGCAAACATCCATCAGGTTTCCAGCATTGCATGTTACCTTGCTCCTTGGAAGCAATCTGCACCATTCACCCAAGATGCTCAGCCACTACACTCCTTAAGCTTGAATACCATAACAGAGCTCTGAACTATGTTCTACCTTCGTCTCCACTTCTTTGCAAACCTCCCACTTGCCACAGGAAAACAAATGTCACACCATCCCCACTGCTGAGTGACAGTTCAGTGCCTGGATGCCTTACAGAACTGTACAGTTCTTTCTTGCCTTCTCTACAATCAGTCATGGATTCATTCATCATATGACTGAAGCACCAAGATAAAAATTAACATGATGCTCCGTAATGATGTGTAGTTGCTTTCCTTTGAGCTGAAATAACTTGATCTCATTCTCCCACCCCATATTTGTGTCATGCTATTGGCACTGGAAGCATTAGCTTTGTAGTCACAATTATATAAGAACTAAGTAAACTAGAGAAATTTGTAAACTGTTGCATTGCTAAATTAAATGCTGTTTTAACTAACAGTTAATAGTGTTTACTGCTGTGTAATAGTAATTTTCATTTTTTACTGTATCTAATGACTTTCTGATGACTCAAATTCTCTGTAGGGATACCAAATCATTACATTAAGGATGAGTGATTTTAGTATGCAATGACTGATCAGTACAATAATATGTAGACTCATGCTTCAGCTAGTAAATTAAATCATTTACACCAGAGTGTTTGTCAACCAGAAGAGTTCTGTTACATTGCTGCATTATAATGTAGAGTCTGCTCAAAATAAAACACATGCTATGTTAAATCTGTGCCACTTTACAAACAAAACCCTTAAGGAGCAATGATTTAGCATATAGTGAGGCCATGGAGAAGGACTGTTTTTCACATAGAGTGGATAAATCCAGATATTTTGTCATTCATTTGGAAAGGTAGCATGCCAACATACAGGTGTGAGTCTACTAGTTGCATCAAGCATTCCAAATATCATTTGAACACTTCACTTGGTGGTAAAGGGACTTGTGGAAGGGGAGAAATGGCCACAGCCAGAATTTGTGAGCTTTCAGACAAACATATAGTTTAGCTAGCCTCAAGACTTGATGGGATCACCACATCATCCTGAGCCATGAAGACTAAAAGGGCAATTTACTCTGGGATGCAAACACTCGACAGGTCTGTTGAAATTGGGTGGTAGAATGTCATTCATGAATAGTTCAACATGATTGTATTTTAAGAAACTAGATCAATTCTTCATTTGAATAGGACTTAAAATGCAACCTCTCACAGCATTTAGCAATTTCCTAGTATAAGCTTTAGTTTGGACCCAGCAATTATTTTGATGTCAAAATGCTCAGAAGAACAGAAGATGCTTTAGTGCTGTAGTGTTTTAGGAAATTTTTGTTTCAGTGTTTTGTTTGAGACACCAAGGAGCCTAATTTCCAGTAAGATGAAAGAATCAGTGTTTCCATCCACCACAATTAGAACAGAAGGTTCTTCACTGTTTGGAAAAAATCAGACCCCAGAGTCTCAAGGTTATCTCCCAAAGGCCATGCACCAATATTAAACCATTGACTCCACTGACTTTTACCCAGTCATGCTCATATAAATACATGCAATGATTCAGAACCCCAGTTTCCACCAGCACGTAATTATGCCATCCAGAAAATACTTGTAGGGACATACTACCTTGGACAAATTTTTCCTGTTGTTTTGAGACACATTCAGTATACAGCCTTGAAGGACTGTAGGAGATGCTTCATCATGTTTGCTAAGTTCATCCCCCAGAAGTGGCAGCTTTACTGTCAGAAATGGACTCTGAACTCCTCATAATGGGAGAGAGTTGTGACAGGGTGAAAGGCTTGTTTTGTGAACTACTTAAACCCACATGAATTTATTGCTTTCCAGGAATTTAATGACTCATTCAAATTTTTACCCTTGGGATATCAAGAGTCACAAAAACAGTGGTATTTTGACTTGTGAAATCTTCATCATAAAATGTTTTCAGTGCTACTGTGTGGGAATCAGGTTTCTCTGGAAAGAGCTAAAAAGCCAGGTTTACCATGACTAGTTTATTACTTGGCATGCTTTGCTGAAAGCCACTTAATGGATGAGATTGGTAGCAAGACAACAGTGTTCTGTGCCTTCACACCTGATTCAAGGGGGCATCTCCCCTGCAGAGCAGGATCCCACATCTGTAACTTTACATGACACATCTAAGCATAACATACACTTTCTGCTCAGCAAAACATCCCACATGAGCCAACTCAATCAAGACCAGCCCCCTGAATTTTTTGTTGCTGTTGTTTGCATAAGCAGCCTTAAAAAAAAAAAAAAAAAGGCATGGCAAATGCTTTTGATTTTTTTTTGTTTAAAATATAAGAGTGTTAAAATGTACTAATAATCTGGAGACTTGCCAGCTTGTAGGCAGGCACTAAGTGAAGTTTAATTTTTGCACAGAAATCAAATATTAGCAAGGGGAACATGAACACATACAAAAAGACTGCTCATGTGGCCAACATCTGGTTTGATGCGGCTATTATTTCAACAAGTACTTATAGGCAGGTTTTTTGTTGTTGTTGCTTCCTCCCAGAGCAGCAACAAACTAGCAGAAGAGATTAAAATTTCCATATCATTCCCACACATAGAGCAGTGTTGTACAAGATGCCCAGGATGCCTAATTCATCCCTTTCCCTTTTTTCATTTAGCTTCAAAAAACCCACTATTATATTTAAATACATGGGCGGGAAAAGTGAGAGTAGCAGTTAAAATTGTTACTTATCAGTACATTCTTGCATGGCAAGTTGTGTCAGTGTTTATTACACATGTTTAATGAAAGAACTAGAATGCAAACCTGAAAGCAGGTTTGGACTGGAGGTGAAATCAGTCATCCTAAGACTCAATGGCTCTCAGTTATACAAATGCACACATATTTAGTAGCTCAGGGTGTCTCAGGGTGTCCCACTGTTCATGCTGAACCTATTGATCTCCATGCAGAAAGGTGTGTCCTTTTTCACTCCTCCAGAAGAGAGGCATTTTTCCTGGAATCATTAAAGATGACAAGCAGACTTAATTGCACATCCAGCATTTATTGATATAAATTATTATCTACATTACTGATAATATTATTATAAACCTGCAGATGTACCTGCACCTGTTTCCAGATCCCCTCTTCTCTCTCTCAGGACAGTGGTGTGTGCCTTTCAAGGTAACCTGGAGGTCACCACCAGTCCTGTGGTTAAATGACAGCCCCATGTGCTCTGCTGGATGGTATCTTCCAGGCCTTCCAGTGCTGCGAAATTCCAACACCTTCAAACAACAGCCGTGCTCTTGAAGTCAGTCTGCTGTGTAGAAGCAATGCTTCACACAGAGAAAAAACATACAACCCACAAATAAATCTGTGTTATAGATTGTAAACTAGTGACAGAAAGGCAGCCAATGATGGAGGACATATCTATGCAAAAATGGAAATGAGAGATTTATCTCTAACACTGCCTTGCTTAATCTGCTTTTCACAGTAATGACATTGCTTCTGCTCATAGCACCACTTGTCTTTATGTTGCTTTTCCTCTCTGGTACAGCTGGGACTATTTCTGAGGTTTCCTAAAAGCAGAAGTCAAAATTATGGTTAGACTCCCACAGAAGCAGTTGCACATTAAGTGTGGGCATCCATTTACTACAACCAAGCCAATCCACACAACTTGTGAACACCAAAGGTGATGAAGGCTGGTTAGCCTTGCCATGAAAGATAGGACGCTTGATTTGAACTGAAGTTCTCATTTGTGATCTCAAACTCTCATCTCACCCACAGGAAACCCCTCAGAATGTGTCTCACTTCCTGCGCATGGTGCAGCCTGGCCATCAGACCTCCGAGGGGCTCCTCGCCCTTGGGCTCAATTCTGCTGGCTGCCTGCAAATGGTTTTCTCCAAAACACAAGGGACTAAGGTTCCAACATGGTTTTTGGGTGGGGAGAAAGGAGACAGAATGAAACTGCACAGCTATCCTTGTCCACTGTCTTGAGACCATGAATAAGCTTTCCTTCTGAACGTGTTGCTACATCTCTCAGAGGTAATAGTCTCAGGTTTGGGGGAAGAATTGGCAGGTGCGTGTTTATATGGAGAGGCTTGGGAAGGAGACAATATGCTGAACATGAGCAAATAGTGCCTTCTTCCCCTTCCAACCAGAGAGGTCATGGAATCAGCCATGAACAAAAAACCAAGTCAGTATGTGGCAGGTCACTCCAGCAGCAGGAAGGGGATAGTCCTAAAGCACAGATGAAGTTTAGAAATCAACTTAGTGGCTGTCTGTGCAGGCCTGAGTAGGGATCTCTGCTGCAAGCAAGTCTTCTTTCAGCCTTTTCTTGCGTAAATAAATTTGCTTTTCTTGCTGACACAAGTGGTCCAGAACACACCTGAAAATCAACTTTTCTTCAACTGCCCTCACACAACTTGCTACCCTTCACTCCCTCTCTGTGCTTTCAGCAGGCTGCCTCTGTGCTTACAGCAACTGTGGCAGCTCCATCAGCGGCCAGCTCTGTTTACTGTACATGCCAGGCAATAATTAGTTGGTTATTTCTTGTCTCTGATTGACATAGCTCCCACTCCAGCTCCTACTCCAGCACAACACAGAACCTGTTCTCTTCACTTTGCGACTTTCTCAAGATGCCATTCGTGGGCAAGGTGACACAATGTGAGGTAAATCACACAACAACACCATAAACACAAAGGGCAGGGCCAGATTCACAGCTCTGTCCTTGCAGTTTCACTCTGTAGGAACTCTGCTGAAATGTATCTGTCCCACATAAGACCAGAGTTGCATATTCAGCCTACAATGTGGTCATGAGACAGTGCAAGGGAAGAGCATTCATTTTTATTACTAGAGAGCACTTGTGCCATACGGTTGTTTTATGTTCTGTGAACAAGTAAAGATACGGCAGAAATACATGCACAATGAGGAACAAAGATGGGGTTTCTATGGAAACACAGAATTTCCTGACTTGTATAATTAAAATTAACCATATCCCTTGTTAATGGAGTTGTGGGGACAAAGAAATGTTGATTTTTATTATTATTATATCTGAAGACTTTTAGTTATCTTTCTCTTTTCACTTCATCTCTCTGACATTTACATGTCCACGCGCAGCTTTTTAGTATAAATATATGTTTTACACAGAATGTGTATTCTGTAGCTTTTCTAACTCCCAGTAATATTAACAAGAGTTACTCATGTAAATCTCCCATTCGTTGCTGGGACAATGAACCTCAAAGAATGTGAAAGCACTGCACTAAACTCATTTTCCTCAGTCCTGATATGAATGTAGGACACTAACATCTGGATGAAATGGCACACACAAACCTAAGGATCCACTATTGCTGGATATCATGCATCATGCACTTATCTCTCTGTCTTGTGCAATACTGAGGGAGAATGTTCTCAACAAAACACATTTGTATTTCCACACAGCTACATCTCTTGCTAGGACAATTGAAGCAGCACCAGTACTTTAAAGCTTTCCACAGTGAAACGCAGATTGTCGGCCTGTAGCTTACAACCTTTGGTTCAGATTGTGCCATATATCACATGTAAAGTAGGAGTGGGACTGATCAGAGCTTGGATAGAGGCTTTCCTCCAAGGAAAGCTTTAATCTGGCAGAATATGGTATCAGTGACTCTCTACATGTATATCTCTAAGACTTAATATTGAACCAGCATTCCAGCTGCAACCCACTGGTACTGATGAAGGTGCTAGTTTTTAAAAGGAAAATTTAATCACAGGTCTAGCCCTTTTTGAGGAGAAATAATAATATTGCCTCTATTCTTGCACAGTTTGGCCTCAATTTCCTTCTCATGTGTAAGTCACAGAATCAGTCCACTAGAAGCCTCTTCATTTGTAGATGCAAAGTACTGTCAGATAAGAAGTAAACTTAGGGACACCATTGTTTCCATCCACAAATAACTGACACGTAAAACAATAAAAATTAAGAATTGGGAAGATTTTGATGCCTTGGAGATGGGAAGGAGAAAATTCTTCCCAGTAGAGTTACAGACACGATCTTATTATCATAATAAGGCAGGATGATAGCCTTATTTCAGCCTCGAATGGTTTATTCCAGCAACGGGTACAAAGCGAGCCCTTGTTGTACCATCTGCCAAGTACCTTTGGGATCTGACAGTGTGGAAAGATCATTAAAAATGTAAGAAGCTACTGTTTGCATTAATAAAAACACAGGTTCAAAAATTAGGTTAAAAAAGCAACAACATTGTAAACATGCCTTTAAAATGAAAGTAATTTCCTCTTTGTAGTGGAAGGCATGTTTTATTTTCATTTGTTACTTAGGATGTGACTATGCCAAATCTGGTTTCAGTGTCCTCACTGTGCCACTCTCTAATGCAGTTTGTGCTCACAGAAATTAAATGTGCACTGTACGTGGGCTGACTGTCTGTGCTCTTTCACCTGGACAGAAATAAGTGCATTTCAACCCCTACACCATTACTTCCAGAATTCTTATAATGAAGGTTGGGTAAAATTGAAGCCTATAATAACAGTATACAGTTCCTTTTTTTAAAGGCTGACCTGCAGTTCTGGTTTTCAAACCAAATGACTGTAGTCAGGCATATTAGTGCTTTAACCTTTTTATTACATTACATACATGAAAACAATTAAGGCTGGGATTCTTTCCAATGTATTATCATTTTCTGTTCCCTCTGGCCTTTTTCCATCCATTTCAAAGAATGTACATAGCATCAACTGAACATTCTCTCATGTTTTATTTTTTTGTTTCTTTTCTGCTTAACAACTGTCATGCTTTCAAGATCAGCCAACTATAGAGTATCATGCAACAGCAGCAGCCGACAGCAGCAGCAGCAAAAACAACAACAAAAGTTTGGGAGTTTAAAACTCCTCATAAAATTAAATCTGAGATTTAAATTCTCCCTCATATTTTATTGTCTTTTCTTTTCTTTTTCCTGTGGTAAATGGTAATTAGAGTCAATAATCTTTTGCTGAGAGAGCACCTTGTCCTCACAGTGTTTATATCATCATCATCAAAGATCTGCCTTAAGGCCCTGGCGTGTTAATAATTTAAGGTGTGCACAGCCTAGTTATAGCAGGAAGCCTAGTTATTGAGTTTGTAAACCAGCTGATGATTTATGGGAACACCTTGCATGAGTCATGCTCATTAAATAAAATACTTCAGTTTAATAACGAACACGGGGTAAACAGTTCTTCCCGTTACAGGGTGACTGTGCAATTGGAAATTGCTGAGTTTTGTCACCAGCTTTGCCACTGCTATTTTGTCTGAATTGTAACATCAGGATCAGCTTGTCTGTGTGCTTGTGCAGGCACGTGCACATGCACACACACATTCCCTTGAAGTACAGATAGAAAGTCTTTCACCAATGCTTTTTTTTCCCCCCACCCTCTCTGTCTCTCCCTTCCTCTCCATACAGCTGTTTCATAAGTTACCCTCTGATAATGAAGATGTTAAATCTCTCTTTAAAAGGCTACTAATTAAGAAAACAGAAATGTTCACAGAAATAAAATTACACAGGAAAAAAAAATCAATATATGGTTGTTAAATGTAGCTTGCATTTGAGAGCCATAACCATATTTTACTTTTAAACACTAGAGTTAACTCTGACTCATTAGAAATTCCTTGGGAAATTGAGGCAGTAAAAGCCCTACACATTGGCCTCTTCTGTTTAACCAGAAGTAACCATGCTTTGCCCACTGCCTTAGAAACCCACTATATCACTAAGAGATTTCAGTGGGATTAGGTAGTCCCAGCATCTACCCCTCGGAGGGCAAACATGCAGACAACAACCTCCTCTGTATCAACTATATTGTCAGCATTTTTCAGCCTGTTAGGAATCGTGGCTGGAGTCTTCACTAGGCTGGAGGCTACTCTGGGGCAAAACTACCCTTGTCTTCACTGGGAGGAAGGTGGGACTCATGGAGTTACAACATTTCTATGGAATAAGGGGAGAAACAAATTGAGTAATAACATAAAAACTCCCGTATACTTTCCTTGATGGGTTTCGGTCTTATCATCCTAAACAAAAGGCAACTCAACTGGGTTTAGTTAAACTCTTAAACAAACAACAAGAAATTCGTTTAAAAAAAAAAAAAAAAAAAAAAAAAAAAAGCCAAATTTTCTCAGCAACAGAGTATTAGCAAATATGCCGTTACCCCTGCAATATCGATTTTTGTGTTCTTTATGGTTCTTTTTAGATGTACTTTTCTGTGTTCTTTTCACAGGGGTGATACAGCTGTAAGTTTAATTTTCTGACTAATAACTGAACATCCCCAGATACAGACAGACTGTCAGGCATCATTAATAAATTTGTTCAGGAACATTGGGCCAGGCCCACTTGTGGGGTAACTTTTGGATTTAAAAGCACCACACGAATGAGTGATCTGACTTCCAATTTGTAAACGATGGCTTGGGTCCTCCCTTTTTTTCCAGGAAAAATAAAACATGACATAACAGGGTGTACATACTACATGGGCCACCTCTCTGAGGCATCTAATATTTGTATTTTGCAACCTTTTGATTGACACTTGTAGGCTAAGCTGGTTTGATTGCCAGTGTAGGTCCTACCGTGATCTTATTTTGCAGAGCGAGAAGGCAACATGGACTGCTTCTGGTGAGACCCACAAATGAAATAAGGCAACCAATTGTGCCTTATTTCTTTTTTGTTGTTCTTTGAGGGGTTTTGGGGGTTTTTTTTTTTTGGTTTTGTTCTTCTTATTGCACAGTCCCCTGGCTTAGTCCAGAGACTGCTCTGAGTCTTCTCCTGCAGCACTACCTTGCATGCACTGAGGTGTCCAGCCTGCAGCAGCTGTACCCAAACATGTCCTTGGGTGCTTTCAGATTCCAGTTGTCTCCAGGCAGATCAGTGAGGTATTTGAGAGTATACATTTTACAGGTAATGGGAGTTAGGCATGTCCTTCTCACCAAATATGTCCAAGTCACTGAGTTGGAGGCACAAGATCCTGGGGCAGAGCAGAGTGAAAAAAAAAATCATTTTCTTCAAGGCCTAGAATAAGTGCCTAATTCATAAACTTGTCTTCTAAATGGGAGAAATCTTTGCAATGTCTCAGCCATGACACTCCTTACTTCTGGGAGGCTATAGCAAAGGTGATGTGGGAAGGAAGGACACTGGACTGGAGGAGGGGTATCCTTTTTACAATTCAGTCATTGTAGAGGACTGCTTTGGACTTGTTTCATTTTATTCTTCAGCGCGTTGTGGTTGCCTCTTCATAACCACACAGAAGATAGGAAACAAAATACATTTCCTCCTTATCTTTTGCTGTGCTTAGTGAATGCAAGAATTGCATCAGCTTCACCTCCACTGGAGAGTGGAGGTGACCACCTCCCTCCAGAAAGTTCCCAACTGTCTGCACTTAATTGACTTTCGTGCTAGCAAAACACATTCCTGACACCACCTTTGAGCCCTATAGAAACTACTACCAAATTCAGAAAATCAGTTTTATGGAGCTATTCCTACCAATGCACTGATCCAAGGGCATAAATAGGGCATGGGAGCTCACTCAGACAAGGGACTAGGAAATGCTCACAAAACATGTTAATACTAATCTAGACTGGAACATGATGCTCTTGACCCCATGACTACTCCTAGCGCACCCCTAGTCTCCACACTGGGGGGTGGTGTGAGGAGCAGAAAAGGCTCTGACAGAGTGCAAACCCTGGTCAGCAGTAATGAAAACATCCCTGTGTTACCAGACCTGTGTTCAGCACAAATCCAAAACACAATCCCGTAGTAGCTAATGTGAAGAAAGTTAACTCTATCCCAGGCAAAACCAGCACTTCTGTTGCAAAGTTCAGGGCTCCACTTCCCTCTTTTTGGCTGGAGGCAATGGCAAGAAGTTTAGATTATCTCATTACCAGTGTCAGCCAGAAAGAGTGGACATATATGAACTGTCTCCCTCTAGAACTTTGGTCCCTGATGCTGTCGGTTCTTCACCCAGGGCATGGAATAGAACATAATCTCTGATCCTGCCCCATACCAGGAGATCGGAGTCATGATGAGTCCTGGTCTCTCTACAGAATGACACCCATTCTGGTCTTGTACCCAGAACAGGCTAAATTTGGGGGAAAGTGGGCCAAATTAAACCATTTGCATCCATCTATCTAGAAATGGTAAAGAGCAGCAGAGGATCCCACACCCAGGCTGCACTAAGGAGGAATGCTTCCACTTCTGGAGGCCAGGAAGTGGCTTTAAGCCAATCTGATGTGCCACAGGAAAAACACACTATTGCTTCTACTTCTTATGGTAGGTATGGTAGGAGGGAAAGTGGCTTCCTTCTGGAGATGGACAAAGTGATAATTATGATTATTTGCACTGGAATAATACTTAGAGACTACATCCATACTGCTCTAAATTATATAGCAAACTATCTATTCAGCCAAGGTAAACGATTTTCAGACTAAGTATAGAAACATGAAGTTTCGGGTCTTGGAGGTTTCAGATGAGCTGACACAATTTTGGATGATCCTTTGAATTGAAGTCAAAAATAGTCACAAAATGTAGAAAAAGGAACAAGCATGAATGTAGAATTGAAAACATAAGGTGAGGAAAAGCTAAATTAGGCCATTAATTTATAAAAGAGGTAAAAAGTGGAAAAGGAATTTGGTTGGCAGGATTTTAGATTATACAATGAAAGATACCGAAAAAAACCACCAAAAACCAACCAAAAAAACCAAAAAACCCCCACACCGGGTAGTCTCCTATACATTTTAAAGTGGGTTAACATACCTAAGTAAATTCATCCTGTAATTGGCTTCAGCTAAGTGCTCTATTCAGAGCATCTGTGGGATAATTCAGAGTGCCACTAGGATGCCTGGCAAGTGAAAAGCTTCTGGGAATTAAGCAAAAGAGTCTCAGAAACACAGCTAATGAAACAACTGGAGAGTAACAAAGAATGTGATGCAACCTCACCTGGTTTTTGAAGGTTGTTTGTCAACAAGACACAATGGGACTCCAATTGAAAACTGGAAAAAGAAAAAAAATAAAAAAAGCTTGCTGATGAAACTCTTGCATTCATGAATGTGGGTAGAAATAAATCGCTATGAAAATGAGTGAGTCCATATAGCACTACAAATCAGAAATCATATTAAGGATCCCATTTATCATATTCTGGCCAAACTGCACAAATCTGTCCAGAAAATGGCAAAATGAGCTCATGCTCAATATAAAGGGAGCAAGGAATTTCAAAAGACTAATATGAAACAAATGTTAGCGCTGTGTTCCCTCATGTCCTATTCAAACCAATGCTGACTTGTATCTGTGTTGAGGCAAACTCAGAACCCGACCCAGCCTGACTGGATTTTGAAGGCATGGCTCCAGATGAGCAGCCAACACACACGGTCTAGGTACCTCAAGATAAGCATCTTTCTTTGGATAACAGAAGATAAAGACACTGAATAGCACATCATCCTAAACCAGTCAGAAATCTTAATCACAGCCTTCAGTGTTCAGCTGAAGCACAAGAACAGAGCTGGAAACGTTCCTTTGTAGATAGAAGAGCGCCCACCGGAGATGAGATAAGATAACCGAGTGATTCTGTAATAAATAGCAGGAGCAACATCCAACAGAATCGGAGAAACAAGAAGATATTCCTGAAAGTTTCTGCTCCCTGACAGATAGATACCTATGTGATTTAAACCAGAAAGGTCGCTGAGTAAGCTGCGTCTTATTTGCTATCTTCTTCTGACTCAGTTTTGAGTGTTTTGGTAAGGTGTTGCACAGCACATGACATTGGATGAACCAATTATAAATACTAGCTTTCTTTACATACATTTTCATTTCAGTTAGAAACAACTACCATAGCTTATAAGCAGTTCATCTGACCAAATTACCTTTGAAATTCAGTCAGGAATACCATGCCCTGCCTACACCACGCAATGTCAAACAGCCTGGCAGATGGCAAATGATAAAGGACTTGATAGCAAAAAGTTGTGGTTGAGTAAAAAGGTTGGTATTTGTCATCGTTACAATATCATAACACACCTCACAACATTTTATTAGGCTCAGCAGTTTGGGTGAGGCAAATCACAATCCTGCCAGCTTCTTGAGCAAATACAACTAATTCTGAGGTATAGTTACAGAAGAAGGTTATGCCAGGACAAGAGTAAGATCTACAGTTGCTAAATAGCTGCTATCTAAATAAAAGAGATTTCAGCAAGTAAGTATTTGGGAACCTGACATACTTAGAATATTGTGTCTGGTCCAAAGTCAAATATGAGGAGCCTGCATTACAGGAAGGCCTGCAGGAGGACCTGGAGCTGCCAGCTGTACCTTGAGGACATCCAAAAGCAGTTGGCGTGGTTCTTGTTCTGGCAGAAAGCAGCACATGCTCACACTGCTACTGACTGCAAAAAAACAAAATGTGAAACTGACACAGATGCCAGGTGCTGCTGAACAAATGCTGGAGATGAGGAACACAGAACACAATGGGAAAGTCCCAAAAAGTGCTCAGGACGTGGTTGCTAATCCAAGCCCTGTACAGCTCTATAGCCTCTTGGCATCAAGGGGTTTCTGGTCTTCTCCTCCCCATCCCCACGTGCACAATATGTGCATTCATTTGAGTATGTGTTTGGGGGGCAGTAGGAGGTAGGTTGCTGCTATTTTGTCATGTTTGCTTTCGATTTCTTTTTTCCTCTTTTAGGGCTATGGTTCATAGCAGTCACTGAAAAAAAGACACTGACCTCTGCCCTATGGAAAGGACTTAGTCCTCGTCTCTCTGGCCCATAAGCGGGAGATCAGGGCACAAGCTTAGCAAAGCTCCTCTCTATCAAGCTGTAAAGAGTGACATCCACCAAAACTTGGTGAAAAACTTCAGCTCAGGTGGCAGAAGTGACAGTGCAATGTTTCAAAGCCTGGAAAAGCTCTTGCATCATTTCCAGGCAAAAGGGACAGCAATAGTCATCAGCAATCAGAGAATTTAGCGTCCAATTACTATTATTTTAAAGGATTTCTTTATAATATAACATAGGATGTCATAAACAGCAAGATATATTGGGTTTTTTTAGAAAAAGGACTCTAAAAAGGAAGCATAATGGCATGCAATTGGATCTGGCTGGCTGCTGGGCAAGCACGTCCCTGTCAGTGACAGAGGACAGTGTCTTTGTATTGGACATGTCATGGACATGAGACACACAGATTGAAGTGAGTCCACACAGCTGCACCCACAGAAACATCAACTGCCTTGTAAATCACTTTGACTTATCTGCCTGGAGATTTCTGAGGAATTGAGTTGTTCCAGGAAGGATGAGCAGACAGGGACACAGCCCGGAGTCCTGCAGGAAGTGCAGCCATAGAGCGTTGCAGGGGAGGGGAGGAAGCTTTTAGAGGGATCCAGACAGGGGAGCACACCCAAAAGCTGACACATGAACTGCGTGGGGGCTGCCCATGCTTGTGATCAGAACACAACATGCAAAGAAAAATGAGAACCCCAGTAGGTGCAGGGCATGTAACTGGGAAGTTGATGCCCTCATTGCCACATGCCTCAGCAGAGACACTCCAGCTCACTAGATTAAAAACTAACACACAGTACTTGCACTGAGGTCAGACTCCTCATTGCAATGCAGATAGACTCAGACTGGGGAAATAATTGACATGGGAACAATAATGAGAAAATCAATTGCTAAGTCAGATATCATTGACTGCAATGAAAATTTTGTGCATGGAGGATTTTCAGGATAAAGACCCAGCTTTTCTTTTAGGCTAGATGAGTTGGTAGAGATGTGAGAAAAGGAAACGTGGTTAATAGTGCTGTCCTCGTTACTCTACACTTCCAGATGGAATTCAAAAGGAGTCTTGATGGCAAGGTGATTCTTCAGCCAAAGTTTCTGGCTGTGCTTCTCTAAACGTTTAAACATGTGCATAATTAAGATCTGGAGAGGCTAGAGCATTTCACTGCCGGTGTGGGACACTGCACAGTTTCATTAAATTTGACATTAGACCTAATATATCAGCAAAAAAATGTAGCCCAGTGTCACCCTGCATATCTCTGCACGTGGGTGGGACACTCCACTGGGTAAGGCCCACAGTGATTGTATTATTGTTTGCAGCAGTTTGCAGCTGTACTCAAAGCTTTTAATCAGTGCTCCACTAATGCAGGCAGTGTCCAAAGTGTAAAAAAAATCGACGATACTATCTGAGAATACTTAATACCATCATGAGCCATTCGCTGTTTGGCATGATGTTATCTCCACCTTCTGTCAACAGTATCTGCTGGAAGATCGATAGCAATCGTAAAGTAATGTTTATTATCACCTTGCCCCTCACACCTGCCCCACCGAATCGTTGCTCTTTGTCTCAGAGGCTATAAAAGTGCAGCAGACTACAGCAGAGGCATGCCTTCACCTTACAGCGATGTGTGTTTTTGTTGCACGATTACAGTGCTAATTAAACGCCACGCGTACGTCACTAGCATTACTCCTCGAGCGGGAAGAGTGGAGCACTGTTCCTCCAGGAGCCCTCTCCAGAAATACATTCATAGGTACTTCGGCACCAGGCACGCTTTCAGCCTGGATGTATGAAATACTCGAATTAAAATCTTACGGCCAAAAAATGTCAGGTGTGAAAGTGGCAAACGGGGGCTGTGTGCGGGTACTCTGGAATAGCGACTGGCCCATGTGGATGCTCCCTCCCTTCCTTGCCCCATTACTCCCTTCAGAGAGGAGTCCGGACCCTTCTGGCACGTCGCTCCCTGCCGGGGGGCTCCCGCACCGGGGGCTGGGCCGTACCGAGGGCGGTGGTCCCCGGCCGAGGAGTCGGGAGCGTGTCGCGACAGGGACCGGCTCCCCTCGAGGGCAGGCAGCGGCGCTGCCGGAGAACAAAGCGGAGCCGGGCGGGGAGGGCGATGGGCGCGGGCACCGGCCCCGCGAAGCACCGGGCGATCGCCCCTCGGGGAACAAGCCCCTGCCCGGGCTCGGGAGAGTGATGGACTCCTCCCTTGGCGGTGGGGAGCCGAGAGGGGTGGGAAGGTGGAGGGAGGAGCGGGTTGCGATTTAACGTGCTGTCGCGATTTCGTGATTGTCACGACGTGTGACGGCACGGCACCCTGCTCATCGACCTGCAGGCAGGGAGGAGTTTGTTGTCGCAGGCCGAAGGGGAGCAGCGGGCAGGGCGCCCCAAATCAGAGGCAGAGCTGTCCCTACCGCCAGCAGCGCGGGGCGAGCCGCGCCCCCGACAGCGGCGGCAAATTCTGGCGCTGACGTCATCTGATCGCCGATATATTTTTTTAATTAGGTGGCAGCTAAATGAAGAGTGATGTAGAACATTGTGGATGTAATTATCCATTGTGCTTCAGAGAAACGCCTATAGATCTTTTTTTCTCGCCCCCCTTCCCTCTGAAAACTATCAAAAACCTGGGGAATTCAAATAATCTTCCATCCCTGTGCATGGATGGAGCCTGTCAGACCCTGTGCAAGGGCTACTGACAAACACAAAGGAGCACCAATAACTGCACACCACTTGCAGCACAGCTAGACTTATTCATTCATTGTAACATAATAATTTTAGATGGTCATTGAAGAGAAGCATATGTTTCGGGCAGACATCAAAAGAACAACCAGACATTTAGATAAGACAACTAAAACTCAGTTTTAAAGTTTCAGATCTAATCCTGGGTAAAGACCGAACAAAGAGTCAGAGAGCAGAAATTACGTTATTTAAACTGACACCACCTAAATCGGATCCTTTCTTCTGCGATCTCGCATAAACACAGCGCGTTCATCACATCCAGCCGGCTTCATTACTATTTATATTACCGTGCGCTGGCTGCGTGCAGTCAATTCATAATTGTCCAGTTTTTCTAATTAATCACAAAAGATTTTTGTTTTGCCTACAGCTACTTCTGGGGTGACTCACAATGGCAAGCCAGAGCTCATACATCAAACGCAGCCCTCCTTCGCTCCAGCCTTCTGCCGGCGGAGGCTGCCGGGCTGCCCTCGCCTGGCGCGGCTCAAGGGGGCATGCGCGGCCCCGGGCGACAGTGGGCCAGGCGCTCTGTCCTCGGCCGTGTGACTCCCTCCTTTTATCTGGTGCTCGCATCCTCAGCCCAAACTCGGCCCAGAGATTTTTTTGGCAAGATTTCGCAATTCGGAGCGTTTGATTTCCCTCCCTGTCTGTCTCGCTCTCTCGTATGTGCGTGCGCATGCTCCCTTCTGCTGCTCCAGCAATCTGCTGGCGGTCTGTGGGGCTTCAAAGGAAGCCAGCTACATCAAACACTGCTCAAACTTCTGCCTGATCGATATTTTCTTAATGAGCTCAACATAGCCAGTGTAAGCCAGCAGAGGCTGAGGCAGCTGCTGGATCTCTCCAGCTCCAAAGCAAAGAGGGTTTTTGGTGACATTTGCAGTAGGCCAGGTCGTTTGTGCCTCCTCTGCCCACACCATGAAGAGGAGCTGCTCACAGAAGTAAAAAATTTTGGCTGCAAGACGGCTACTTGTGACAGTCACAGCTTGCCAACCTGAGTCAGAGGACAATGATTTGACCTCTATTTCTTGTGCTGCCAGAGGTGTAAGCACACAGAAGCTGTACCATGAACAAAGAAATGGGGCAATTTGGCTGACAGCAGCATGACAGTAGACATGTTCTTTCTCCACACATGTTAAAAGAAAAGAAAAGAAAAAAGTCCAACCAAATACACCTCCATGCACACAATCCTTACAAAATAATAATAATAATTTTAAAAAAAGACATCACTCTTTTTTATTATTGGTGATGTCATAATACTGAGTGTCAACCCAGTTAGAAATAGTTGAATTCACGTGAAGAGCAGAAAGCAATAGACACACACTGCCTCTAAAGTGCACTCCAACTTAAGGCTGCAAATGTTGTTAATTATGTGGAAGCTTTCTGGTAAGATGCATCTATCAATGCATCTTCCTTGATCACATTCTGCCCACTGCTGGGTTTGCAAGGAGTCAGCACAGTGGTGGGAGAGGGGATTTTTTAAGTAAACCCTGCACAGAACCCTGCACTCACTCTGGGTATTTTGGAGTGAAAATGGTACTGAAGCCAAAGCTGGTTTCTGTACAACAAAGCACAGGCAAGCAAATAGATACTGAGAGCAAAATAAATAGGTTTTTAACAGCAGAGAAGAGAAAAATGTGTTTTCGTGTCTGATGGCGTTGAGGAAAGGGTATCTCTGATTTATTGCATCAGATTTCAGGCAGAATTGTTTGGGGGGGAAATATTGTGTTTAGAAATGCTGAAAAAAAAATCAGCAAAAAATAATGTTTTCAGAAACTTCTGTTGGGTATTATTTAGCTGGCAGCAGATCCCTTTCTCTGCAGACCAAGGAGTCAAAAAAAATGGGGAATGGGGTGAAGGCTGCTTTTCTCAGGTCACATGGGGGATAAATTGCAGTGTACCATTTCTGAATGTACAGCCATACCTCCTAGTGCGTTTCAGTTAAAGACATGCTGGTATCCTTGCCTGTGAACTTGAGACATCCCCAGTATCGTGCTGTCACTTTTTAAGTCATCCATGAGGAAAATACTCCACAGAAACTCCTGCATGACCAGGGTAAAGTTTACACCTCTGCAGATAAGATAATATGTCAAAGAGCAGATTCAGAGGATAACCCATGAGAAACATTTTGAAGGACCAAGCCATACTTTCATTCCAGTGCCCAGCCTTAGTTTTCCACCTCAGTATTTGCTGCTTCACATGAACATACACAGGCCCTGCATGTGGCAGGAGCACACACGTCAGCCCATCATACTGACTCAGATTTGCTGCTCTGGTGCCAGGGGTGGCCTTTCAGAAGCCACCACCAGCTCTGACAGAACGCTTTGCCTTTGCTTTTCCTACCCTCCATTGCATAAATTAGCAATAGCAAAGTCCCCTGTCCTTGCTGTCAGCCCTTCACTGGGACTCACCTCCGCTGTGGCATGTTGGCCACAACCACAGGTGACACCAGCAACCCCATCTGCGGCTGCTGAAGCCTTGGTCACAGCAAGGCTGTGGATCCTGTGCTCCCTCCTGGCTCTTTCCACTTGCAGGGAGCCAGATTCAAAGCTCATTGAGCCCAGGGGGATGTTTTTCATCTGGCTTTGTCAAGCAGGTGAGACTCCCCTAGTCTATTGCCACCTTGCCGTAAAGACCATAATTTTGCTGGGACAAACTGCTTATTACCCAGTTGCAAGCTTAATAATAACCAAGGGCTGTGATTCTTCCTAAGGAACTGAGGACCTGAATTAAGTGTTATTAATACCAACAATATTGTGCTAACACCGGAAAAATAGCAGATTTAATAATAATGTTATCTAAATGACAGTGTAAATATAAGGTAAATAGTGTACCTGGCTTCTGAGGAGTGTGAAGCCAAATGATGATTTCCTCTCAGGGCAGTGATAAACAACTCAGTCATACTGAGTTTACAGTTTTAGTAATAATTGGCTTGGAGGGGAAAAAAATTATATAAAGCACAGTCACAGGTTAACTACATTATAATTACATGGTATAATTTCAGCCCCTGCTCCCAGAGTGGAAGGCACAGTTGTTATCTGATCAGCCTCCGTGTGTAATTCCCTGCTAGGTTTGGGGCTAAGCATTGCTGTGCTGGTTTTTAAAATGACTAAGCGGATATGCAGAGACTGCAGCACGCCCCGGGTCACAGTGAGCTTGGCAGTAGGCTCAGGAGTGCAACCACCAGCCGTGGCCATGTGGGGCTGGAGCAAGAAGTAGTGGCAGCAGCTGCATGGCCATGGGTGTGTGCAGCTCCCCATGCCACCTAGGCAGGGTTTTGGAGCTGAGCCTGGTGGTGGTGCCCAGGCTCGCTCTGAGGGTGCCCGGGTTCTGTGGGTATGGTGGCCTCGAGCAGCAGCAATGACAGCTGCTGTCACCATGCTGGACCTGGGACACGGTGTCTCCCAACAGCTTAGAAAATCCTGACGCCTGGTCACCTTCTCAAAACACTCTGCCAGATTTCTCCCCAAACCAACAAATAACTGGGCACACCATGTGGTTGGAAAAGGGACCTCCAAAAAGACTTGTTTATGAGTAGCCACAACAGGCAAAATTGGAAGGCAAGAGTGGCATCAGGTACAAGTAGCGACTTGAGTGATGTCTTCTGGGGAGAGGGCAGAAACTTGTTATCTGTTGTTACTTCTTGAATTCTCACACCCTTTTCTATTTTCACTGGAAGCCTGATTGTGAAGCCAGGCTCCAGAGATGAGGGGAAGAATGGATGCTATGTGCTTTTCTCATCTCCCCAGCCCCTCCCTGACAGAAAGCTGTGCAGCTTCCTCAAGGGTAGGCCTAAAGCAGGGGAGGATGTTAGCTCTTGCCTTTTCTTCTTTCAACTCTCAATCCACGCACTTCAGTCAGGACAAGTAGGTCAAGCCAGATCTCTTTTAATGTGAGATCAGGTGCAGGGACAACCAGAAGCATTGGGTGGCTTTTCTTACTGTCCTCTGTACAAAGGCTCAGCTAATTTAGCCAGGCTCTCATGGCTAAATTGGCTCTCATGGCCATCACTGTAGGTGACAGTAGATGTCGAGCCCAGGACACTGGAATATCTCATTATGCTCCACTTCCACGAGATTGTCCCATGAGCCAGCTCAAGGCACTGAAAAAGAAAGCTGAACATTTTCTCCATGCATAATTAATGCTGCTTCTGGGGCAAAACAGAAATGTCACAAATTTGTGACGTACCGCTCCTCCTCCATCCAACTTGAGAGCTCTGTGCAAGTAAAGTCCCCTTGTCCCTCACCACTGGTGCCTCACACAGGTTGGAATAACTCTCAGCTTTGGTTTCAGAGTCTGAAAGGCACAACCCACTCCCTAATCAGTGAAAATGTGGGTCCTATGTTGCTCACTGTGCAATACAAGAAACATGAGAAAGGTTGAGGGAGAAAGGGGAGCCCAGAAGGGCAGAGCTGTCTGTTGGCCCTGTGGTGCAGGGATATCATTATTAAAGTGAAAGCAACGTCTCTATCTTTAAATGCACTTCACTGCGGATGAAAAGCTTACTTGGGAACCAGTGTAATTGCTTCCCAATGGCATCGGAGCAGCTGCAACCTGTTCTCTCCCAGCCTCCATGACTTGGCTCAGAACCCTTCTCTGGGATGCCCCGGCTCCCTTCTTGCTTGGCCAAGGCATGTCCAGGCATGGAGGAGCTATTCTGGCAGTGTCAAAAGGTCCTGCCTGCTGGGTGCTTTGAGATTGGCTGTACTGGGCTTGCATGGCAAGGTTTGGAGAAGGGGCCCCACTCTGGAGCAGGGGAAGAGTCTGAGAAGTTCTGCCTCTGAGGTGGAAGGAGTGGCAGAGACCACAGTGTAACCACAGTCCGACCACAACCCCCATTTCCCATCCTCCTGTACTGCTGTCGGGACGAGGTAGAGAAAATCAGGAGTGAAGTTAAGCCTGGAAAGAAGGGCTCTCATTATGCTACTCTGATTTGATTGATAAAAAATTGAATTAATTTTCCCAAGTTGAGTCTGTTTTGCCCATGACAGTAATTGGTGAGTGATCTCTCTCTGCCCTTATCTCAACCAAGAAGCCTTTCACTGTATTTTCTTTCCCCTGCACAGATGGGGAGGGGAGTGATAGAGCAGCTCTGGTGGGCACCTGCAGCCAGCCAGGGTCAACCCGACACATATACAATGAAGGAAAATGTTCGACCAAGAAAGTCATAAAGGCAACTCTCAATATCTAGACTGCCTCTGATGAGGAACAACCCACTGGGTGTGGGAGCAGAAGTGGAACACAAGCAGCAGCAGGAGAGACTCCCACAGCTGAGCAGAGCTGTCCTTCAGCCAGGGGGGGAAGGAGGTCCAGAGCTTGCAGAAGGACCTTTGCGTAATTTGTGAATTTCTACCACAGAGTCATGGGAAGTCCACCTCTGTATTTTCTTCACTAAAGCATTCACCACTTGTGCTGTTTAATAGGGAGCAACTTAAAATATTGTGCAAGCTGATAATAAGCACACTTGGTCTCTAACATCTGTGCCTGCAAGTTTTTTATTCCTTCCTGTACACGGGTACGTCCCCAGGCATTCATTTCCTTACCTCCTCTTTTCTTTAAATGATTTTTCTCTCAATCTTCATTTCTGCTACAGAGAATCTCCATGAGAGGGATATCTTTGCCGTCTTTATCATTACCCTTGTTAGCCTGTTCAGTGAAAGGGCTTCAAAGAATGACATAAGGCCAGCATTATTTTGAACAAGTCGAGGCTGGGTGAAAACAAGGAAGCCTGCCCAAAATGTTGCTATTTACCCTCTTGCAAAAAGCACTCAGGCAGCCAGTGGAGCTCCACTCTAAGCCATAACACTGCCAGAACCGAGGGTTTCCTCATATTTCTGTGAAAATCTTTCACAGGAGCCCAGGTAGTACAAGCAGCAGGGGAGGTCACTGGAAGTGACTTTCTGTCACTGGTGTATTAATGGAGTAGTAAGACAAATGTAACGTCTTGACGTGCCAAACGTTTTTGCCTGCTGGTGCTAAGCTGGCTGCTCCCCGACGGGGCTCAACTTGTGCAGAGATTCCTGCTGTGCTGTGTTTCTGCCTCCGTGCCCTCAATCCCTCCCTAGATAGCCATCCAGCTCCTCTAACTGATTCTTTAAAATCCAGCATTTCAGTAAGACCCTTGGTCACACCTGGAGCATATTTGTATTGCCAAACACAGATAATTTCAAATAGGTGCGGTGACTTGGGAAAAAGCTGGGAAGGACTTCAGATGGACTCCAGAATATCAGTTTGGAGCTGTGGGGCAGGAAAGCCTCTTTTCTCAGGATACTCAAGAACAGCCCAAAACTGATGCACTGCCCATAGAGAGCTTATTTCTGCCCTAGGTGCACCCCATGAGCCATGGGGCATAATTCTGGTTGACACCACTTGAAGTGCGCACAGGAGACTCCTTGCTGCGTTCAGTGTCCTTCCTTGGAGAGTAGGCCCTCTGCTGTGGATTTCTGTTGATTTTTTTTGATTTTTTTTAATCGGGATAAAGAGGATATATTTTATCATAATGGTTTCAAATCCAGTGTGTACAGGCCAAGGCAAATAGGGTATTACAAGTTGAAGAACTGTACCTCAGGCACGATTTTATTAGAACTAGTGTTTACATCAAACAATACATCCTAAGTACTTCATATTAAGCTTGGACAAATCATTTGCCTGAGGATTAGGGTGTTGTGCCACTGAAATGTAATCCTTCTGTTGATTTTTTTTTCAAGCTGCCAAACCAAATGTGGTAAAATCAGAAACTGTTAAAAAATCAAAAGGGTGAAAACCTTAGCCTCAATTTGACGTGTTTAATGAAATATAGGAAAAATTATCAAGGTGAGTTTGCAGACAAACATCTGCACAGCAGGTCAGATTTTCACCTGCTCAGATCAGCAAAACTCTACAGGGTTACAAAAAAGGTGTAACAGTGGGTTTCAGTGTTCCCCCATGGGGGCTGGTCTGGCTGCCTCCCATAATAATATGCAGACAACCCTTGCATGTGGAACTGAGTGAAAAATTTGGGGAGCTGAGCCAGGAACAGGCTGTTTCTCACAGGGCAATGCCATGTGCACCTGTGCAGCCCAGGCAGCATGCCCTGCCCCAGGAAAAGGGCAGGATAGCATGAGGAAGAGCCCTACTCTTCTGGCCTCTGCTCCCAAAAATGGAAGAGCAGATGTTGAGCTACAACACACTGATGTGTAACACCAGCTGTGAGGAGTGGGGGGTGGCAGGGGCCCAGCCAAAATTTGTAGTGTTGTGTGGAATGGAACCAAGCCAATCCCTGCTGGCTTCAGAAAAGCAACCTGCACTCCACAAAAACACCTCACACCTTTCCAGTACTCAGGAAAGCACATTTCTCCCCGTGTCTTACACAACCATGTCATTTTCTCTCCCATGCATGCGCTGCCTGGCCCCCTTTTAACAAAAAACACCCCCAAAGGATGAGTACTCAGATGTACAGGACACGCCTGGTGGGAGCTGCCATTGTGTGCTGACAGGACAAGGATGGCATCAAGGTGAACAGAAAACACCTGTCCCCTCACAGGGATTTAAGCTCATGTCAGAGGCAAGAGGAGTATTACAGAGAAGCCATCCCAGAATCAAATGCCACAGTAATCCCTGGAGACTGTTTTCAACAGAAGCCCCATAGCAATGGCCGAGGAGGATACATTTCCATGCTAGGTGAGAAAATATCTGAATGTAAGTGTTTGATTGTATTGAGAGCAGGGAGTGGGACTCTGGCTCCAAACGAGGAAGAGAGAAAACTTTCCTGGACTTCTGCAGGATTGCATTTCACCTGTGTGATTTCTCCCACCTCCAACAATGTGGTGATGCTCACATGCTTACGTGCCCCTCAGGCACCTCTGCCCTGCTGTCTCTCCCTTCCCTCCTCCCAGTGCCAAGTCTCACTTGCCCTGTGGGTGCCCTCCATCCTCCCCTATGCTTTTCCCCTGGCCAGGCAACCTGAGATGTTACCAAGCTGCTGGCTGGCCGAAGCTTTAGAAATCAAGAGGGAGCAAAGGAGGGAAGCAATGCTCTCTACCCACCTCTCCTACTCCTCTTTCCAGAAAGGATCAGGTTTACTTAATTCCACAGTTTCTCTAGAGAATCAGGAAGGTGGGATAGGTGCAATGTCAGAAATCAGTATCTTGGTTTGGGTACAAGCTTGCAAATAATGACTTTTGTTAATAATTCCAGAGGAATCTGTATTTGAGAAGTCTACTACCCAATACCTGGGAGTAGTATGAGACATGAAAAAAGCCACGAAGTGGGTCGTGCAGCCACCAGTGAATGGCAGTACCAGCATGTGGTGCGCTGGTCACTGGCCCTCATCTCTCATCACTACTACAGCTAAGGAAGGCAAAGTCCTGATCAGAGGGAACAGGTGTAATTACAGCATGGTGTAATTTTGCCTCCCCGCTAAAGGCACCTGCACTGCAGGGCAGTCAGAAAGAGTGAAGTGGATAGCAATCCACAGAATATGTCTTGGGAGACACATTTAAGCAGATCTAGGTTTCCATAAGACTTTATAGCCAGAATTCTCCCACGAAGTGTATTTGTATGCTTTGGTTTTATATGTGTGTGTCTGCCTATGAATTTATCTACATCTGCATAATACTGCATCTTTGGGAATGACACACAATAGATGTAGGTCTTGAGAGTGCTGTAGATACAAACATAGACATAGGAGACCTCTGTGGAGAGGTTACCCAACACAGTGACGAGTGATGGTATGCAAGCACATGCAGAATCCATGGGTCTGACTCCACAGTCAAACAGATAACTCCCAAGTTTAAAGCTAAGAACAATATTAAGTGTCTTTGAATAAAGAATTATTGAATTCTTTAATAATAATCTTTCTTAATAATCACTGAAGCAATCACCTCCATCCTTTTGGAAAGAAGAGTCACTGAAGATGACATTAAAAAGCCCACGAAGACTTATAGTCTTGCTTCATTGGGGAGAAAAAGGATTGTATCAATGAAACTAACTATTAATTGGCTAATATGCTCCCATACTTGAATGCATACACACTAGACTTACTGCTTGTTTTACCACAGTTTGAAAATAAAGCTAATTGGTATTCTTTTAGCAGCCATGAGTTACCTGCTAAGTAAACTCAGCAGCAGCTCTTTGCCTTTTGTGGCTGCTGAGATGTGTCGCAGACTTGTGAGGGAGCTCAGCAGCTCAAGCCAGGTGTGAGAGCCACAGACGTGTAAGCCACCCTGCAGTCCATCAACCCTCTCACCACCCTCATGGGCAGCTCGTGCCTTGCCATAGGTGGGCAGAACACCCAAGGTTGTGTCGTTGCAGGGTGCCCATGCTCACCTACTGCATTCCCATGCTTCTGTCTAAGGCTTCTGAAATCACCAGATTTTGTGCAGGGGCACAAAGCTACGAGTTTTGTTGAAAGCCCAAAAGGTTCTGGTCAGGCGACACTCCCCTGGGGCACCTAGATGCCCAAGCATTTGAAAGTCCTGTGAAGATCATGCTTGCAGGGTCTCCATCAATGTGTCTGGTTTGAGGGGTATCCACAAGATGCGGCATAAATAATGCCCAGTCCCTGTCCATAAACAAAAATTCACTGATGAGTATTAAGGCATAAAAGAACTGCAGCAATGGGAAGTATTACGTTTTTCTTGCAAACAGCACAGTTAATGCTTTTGAAAACAAATCTTTGGCTCAAAATTGGACTCTCAGACTCCAAGCACTCTTCTGTCGAGTCAGAACTGCAGTGCATTTTGTTAAACCAAGCCACATGCTGAGAGGTGTCTTGATATTTCCTCTCCTTATGGGCCCAGTCTTCAGCAGAGGAGAAGGGGAGTGCTGACTCGCTGATGCAGTCATACTAATTGAATCTCCTGCCCTGTCTGCAGGCTCAGTGTAGCACCTCTGAACAAGGCACTGCTCTAAGAACTCTGCTTTGCCAAGGCTCCAGGTAGTACTGGTGAATGCTGCTGCCTTAGCTTCCAGCAGAAATTTCACAGAGATCACACATGCGTGAGCAGGTTAAAGAAAAAAAAAAAGAAAAAAAAAAAAAAAAAAACAAGAACAAGCCAACCCACAAGAAGTAGAACCTGAAAAATTAGGAAATTATAAGCAAACAGGGAACATAGGCAGGAGTATTGCACACAAAGGGCAATAAACATATGGAATAAATTAGGGGAGTAGGCAATGGAAGCAAAGCATGTAAATGAGTTCCACAGACACCTAGGTTTATTGCTGCAGAAGCAGGGGATGGGGGAGAAAGATGGAAAAGCCAAAAAGTGGAATTAAAAGGGCCTTCTCCTGTTCCTATGGCCATTTCTTATGGATCCTAAATTCTCTCTTTATGTAGGTGTTGCTGAGACCCCAGATTAATAAGCACGTGGTGTTTGCAGGTACCACATGTACAAACACACCTGGACATAGTTTCTCTTGGTTTACATCAAACACCCAGCCTGCCTTCAAAGTACAATATGAGAGTCTCTACTGGAAATTGAAATGCAAGTGTCTTGATTTCCCTAAAACTTTGAACTCTCATTTTACTATCCTTCTGAGATGACAGAGGAGAGAATTATCAAAAAAAAAAAAAAAAAAAAAAAAAAAAAGGAAACAGACGAGAAAGAAATTCACTAAAGCATGTTCTGACTTGAAAGAGCAAAATAAAGTATACCTGTACATGGGAGAGGAACAACAGATTTTAAGATTTACATTATTAGAAGTAGCTTGGTCACAAGCTGGAGATGCCACAGTTAATCTTATTGCACTGGTTTTACTGGCATTTTAATGTGTTACCCAGGACTTAACACTATATTATTCACTAAGAGGCTTGTTCCCACCACAGGACATAGAAACATCACTGCTATTAGCACAAAAAGGGGAGCCACATAAAAACAGCGAAGAGAACAGCCCCTTGTGCACATATACTTTTTATGATAATGCTGTGGAGTTAACTCTCAGGGTTGTTTTTTTTCCCCTGGATTCCCACTGTGCTCCCTTGTGGTGATGGGATTGTAGCTGCAGCCAGGTTTGACGCTCTTGCACTGGGACCAAGGGGATATCGCCCCATCAGCAGGGCAGAGCAGAGGCAAGACAGAGCTGCCTGCTGCAACAGAGGAGGTGCTCAATACAGGCTTTCTCCTGGGTTATGCAGGCTTTTTAATTTATCCTGTTGCTAATAAAGCACCTACTGTAGCTCAGGAAGCAAACGGGCCTGGGGAATGGCGGTGGTGGCTGCTGCAGGCAGGAAAAGTCAGCCTAGGCTGCATAAATTGAAGGTTTCACATGCTCTGCAAAGAGTCTGAGAGATAAAAAGGAGTAGGAGACCATCACAGACAACCTGATCCACAGCTTGCACAGGGGAGCTGAGGTTGTCCAATGACATGGCAGCCTTTCCCAAAGAGAGCTACACTTCAGTCAGTGTGCAGGGGGCTGCCTGCCTGCAGCTCTTGCTGGGGCAGCTCTGAGACTGAACACAAGGTTGAACCCCTGCCTTCAGCAGCACCAGCCACCAGTGCTTCAATAGTTCAGTCAACACAAGTCTCACAGGTGGTACCTCTTTTCATGCATATTCTTAGTTTCTTTTGCTACTCTATGAATTCTGGGATAAAACAGAAGAGATTTTACAATCTCATTTGAAATGGATCTTTGAAAGGGAAACAGGGCTAAAGAACACCCACCACCACCATTTAGGCACTTCAAATTCACACATTAAGCAGGAATTAGAAGTTGAATGGGAAACATCTATTCTCACCTTCTGCATTTGCAATATCCTTATATTTAAGTTCTGCATGTCTTAAACAGTGAGTATGACTATAGTCTGCCTCCTGATGCCAGCAATACAAGCACACAAGACTGGCATGTGAGGTTTAATTAAAGCCAGTTTTATTCATGTTTCCATCCATGGATATAGGACAAATCCTTCTTTGCACCCAATAGTCTAAAAAAACATTTACTTGTAGTTTGTTTCCTGAAAAGTCACACCCTAGTGCAAATTGTTTCATGTCTTCCTTTTATTCTGTATGTTCATGTTTATTTCCTCCAATATGATGAAAACCCTACACCACTCTGCATGGGGGAGTAGAAAAAAATTATTTGCACAAGAGTTTGAAAGGCAAGAGGCTTGAATTTCTCTCCAGTACTGTGTGGGGTGGGATGTTTGGCCTTGAGCAATGTCCTTTAACAACTTGGTGCTTCAAGTCCCCTCTCATTAAAGGACTAACATTGCACTGTCCTTCAAGTCCACAATGGAGATGTGCACTGTAAAGGCACAGCACCCACACAGCTTTTGCTCCTCCTGAAACTGCTCTACTGACAAGTTGTCCTGGGTTGTGGTGTAGAACGTGCACGGAGTATTCTACCACCATCTTCATGAACTGTTGAAACCAATTGCTGAAGCAGCATTCTTCCAGACTCTCCCCTCCCTCTTTCTGTTAGGGTGTCTTTTGTTAAGGTGTCCTCTGCTAATGGGTCTTTTGATAACGTGTTTTCTGTTAATGGCCTGCTGATGACTTACAGATAACTCCCACCAGGAGTTATCTCCCGTTAATGGGCCATCAAGGACCCCCCTGTATGACTCATTATTCCATTGTGAGATGCTCCACCCAGGGGGAGGAGCCAAGCATTCTCACCTGCATATAATCTGGGATCTGGGACAATACGGGGTACCTTACCCACTGGATCTACAGAGGATCAGAGCTACCAGACCTTTCTACGGGATTGCTGCTTCCATCATCTTGCTCAGGTTGTATTCTGACTCTGTCAGGGGTCTTTTGTATTATTGCATTTATTTTATTTCCTTTTTTTCTTTTCCTATTAAATTGTATTTCTGACTTGGAGCCTCTCACTAGTTTTGCTTTCAAACCATCACACAAGTGAAACAGCAAAAGTTCCTGCTTCCTCCATCCAATGCTGCTCTTTGCCCCACGACCCAGACAGCCTGACCCCAAGGCCTTTTCCTGCTAACAAGAACTGCCCAAGTAGAGACTAGTTAGGGTATGTCATCTGAGTACGGGCTGGGGGCCATGCATTTCCCAGAAAAAACTGCTTCTGTCTTTGTAAGCCACAGCATGGGTGATGTTTATCAGTTCTCCTGTCTAAGATGTGTTATTCCAACAGCACAAGGATGAGTGGCATGCTGAGCCATGGCTGGGGTCAATCAAGTATCATGGTGGACACTTAACCACTTAAAACCTTTGCCCAATCACTTAAAACTTTTGCCCAATCACTATGAAAAATGCCTAGCTGGAGGATCTTTTTGTTTGCTTGTTTTAGGAGAGAATAGGGTATGTGTGTCTTCTGCTGCGTCAAATGCAAATAATCATGGAAAATGTCATCCTTCTGATGTTTTCTCTGGCTTCTTGTCATGAAATATCCTGGCCTGTGCTTAACAGATGATAAAATAAAACCCAGTCTTAACAGGATTCCTGTTGAAATCCTGACTGAAACACCAAAAATCAATGGGAAAAAAAAATTCCTTTTTTTAGAATTGCCACTTCATAGTAGCTGGTAGATGAGTTACTTTGGGATTTTGTCATCCTGTTACTAGCACACTGCTGTTTCTCCAGATAGCAGCACTGTTTTAAAAAGTACAGCTAGATACAATGACAGTTCTATTTTTACAGTCAAGGGACCCATAAAAATCACTAAGTTCAGAACCTGCCTCTCTCCCAGCCACAAGGTGTCAAAAGTCCTGGAGCCAGGAACACTGCTCTATGACACTAGACCAACACAGAGAGATCTAGACAGCCACATCTCAAAGAGAATAGATATTTGTGTTATTCATTCTTCAATCAGCTTTAGGCAAACCCTAAAAGTAGCAAAGTCTCCTGGTAGTAGCAAGACCCCTCTAACACTAGCGGGGCCATCTAGCTAATTTCCTGGGGTTCATACTGGAAAGGAAACAGGAATGATTACAGACTTTGACCACCTTATGCTCCACAAGCTGTGATCTCAGGTGCTGGGGTGGTGGCAGTGCTTCCCTGTACCCCAACATCACAAAGGCTCCTGGGGTGCATGATTTTCCCTCTCCAAGCACAGCCATGAAGGGCACATGAACACTGCAAGCCATTGCTGTTCCCTGACTTGCAGAGCCTCTCCTTGCCTAGATGACTTATCTGACTCACTCAGAACAAAATTTGGAGAAGAAGGACTGATCATGCCCTCACTTGCCTGGGAGGCATTGCTGAACCATCATCAGAAATGGCCTGATTGCTATGAACAAGGGGAAGCACATTTTGAAGAGGCCTAGGCAGGGATGCCAAGACACATCACGCTGCTCAGCTCTGTTCAGAGTCCTTTTGTGGAAGTTCACAGGAGGCGCTTAGGGACAGGACGAAGGGCAGTGGCTGGGGAGCCACAGGTCTGTCTGTCATTCAGAGGACCCCACGGAAAAGGCCGCCAGGATGCATTCTGCCAGCAAGGCTCATGTCCAATACCAGACACTGGGTCTGGGGGAGGCCATCGAGTTTAGGGACAAACAACCCCTTTGAGGAGCAGCCGGAGAAATGTGACACAGGCGCGGAAGAAACGCAGCAGTGGATGCATGCAACTGTTCCCACCCTGGACACTGCCAGGGCAACAGCGAGGAGGGAATCGGAAGTGACAGTACTACTTTCTTGTTCAACAGGGTGAATCCAGGACATAGGCACAGCTTAAAATGTGACTTTCCCATCACTTTGGGTTCAAACCTTGGTGTTATTAATAAGCAGGATTGTGAAGTGTGCTTCCTTTCCTTTAGAATTTTTCCTTCTCTTTCATTTTATCAGTAAAACCAAAACAGAAGGATCTGTCAGTAAGGGTATGAGGGATGACATGATGCCATGGCATCTCAACCCCTTTGTTCAGATCCCCAAATACCAAGGCTTGGGAGCAGCTTTTCTAAGCTGACAAGGCTCCCTGAGCTGTATGGGTGCAGACTGTCCCATGTAGATGTCCCATCTGCTGCAGGATCCGGTTTTCCAGCGGTATTAGATACTCCCCTGACAAATGTAAACTTGAAAGGCACAGACCTAGAGTACTGTTTTTGTCTTTATTTTCTAACTTATTCTTAGAAACAGGCCAGCAAGTATTTTTAGTAACATTTTCACCTGCTTCCAAGTCAGTTAGGTTGATCTTAAGATAAGGACATAGACACAAAGCACACAGGGATCAGATTTTTAAAGCACTGAACTACCTGAAAGTGCAGAGAGACACCTAGCTGTTTCCCATTGCTCTCAGTGCAGAAGAACTGGGCACAGCCCAGTGAATGTAATCCCAGTACCTCTATACTGGGAAAAAATGTGAAGAACAAACAGTAGATTATAGAAAGGACACAGTGCCTTTCATTACTCTCAAGTTATCAGCATCTTGCAAATCATGTTTTGCAGCTTAATCCACAGCAGACAGCCACGTATATTGGGGATAAAAGTACAGGAGCCTGTTCTAATCAGTTATAATCAGACAACAGACAAACAGACAACAAAAGCACAGTACCTTTGGAGTGTGTTACAATCCCACCTTCTCCTACCTATTCCCTATGACAGAAGTAATAGAAAAGAGTGTAATTCCCCCAGGTCCCAGTCTGGTTCCCAGTCTTCTCATCACCATTCCCTACATACACCTACATACTCATCCCAGCACACCATCAAGAGATGAATGAGCAGCCCCACTAAAAATGTGCCCATGCAGAACATCCCATGAGTGTTCACACTCATAAAAGTGAAATTGTGACGGGTTTGGGCCCTATATATTGTGTTGATTCTCATGGCTTAGCTAATTACTCTGTAAAACACTGGTTAAAAAATATACACTTCCCAGTGAGTAATGTAGAAACCAAGACTCACATGAGGGCAAACTTTTACAAAAAACAATTTAGTGCTTCAAAATTATACTGGCAATGGAACTGCAACCAGCATGACAATTAGACACAATGTTAATCAGATATGAGCAATATGACCAGATTATTTTATTAGCTTGGCAAAGATGGTCAAGCTTCTTCCAACTTTCATTTACCATTTCCTTTAAGGTGATGCTGATGATGATGCTGATGATCATGATAATTTTATTGTTAGAATAAAATTTCTCCTGCTGTTTTCATCTCGAGAATCCAACTCACTTGGCAACAGGGTGGTTACTCAAGTCTGTCTCTCAAGGAATTGCTGCTCTCTCTGCTGCTGCTGTTGCACTCAATTGCTTTTATTTTCAAATCCGTCTGTCTGTTGCTATTTTTCATGTACTCACCCTGATGAGAACTTCAGTCCCACCATCACATTGACCCTCACACAGAGGGGACTAAGGAAACACACCTCAGCTCCTCCAAAGTCGGTGGTTAAGGCTGTGAGCTTCATTTAAGTCCAGTCTTCAGGAGGCAGGCAAAGCACTGTGGACATGCTCACAGTTTCCTACTCAGCTCCTAAATGTCTTGGGCACCATACCACAAAGAAAGCTACCACAGTGTTAGGGCTGCCTCCAGCACATGGATGGTGGCAGCCCTACCTGAAGTAGAATTTCTTCCCTTGTCAGACTTGATAGCATATCTTCAGTCAGCTCTGTGCAGGGGCTTTCACATCCTGGAGGGATGCAGAGCAGTGCCCATTCCGGGAAGTGTGCAGGGAGCACCCCTGAATTGTGATTCGGCTCCCATGGGTGCACTAGCCAGAGACCACTATGGGATTAAGTAGCATAAACTTACACCTGCAGGTGTGAAAATGAGCTACGCTATCCCTCCCTGTCCTGTCCTGTCAGTGTTTCCTGCAAGGGCAGTGGGATTGCTCTCCAGGTGTTCACTGAAAACAGCACATAAATGTTTCAAACACCACTTTGTAGGTGTCACTACAAACCCATAAAGAAAACAGAAGGCAGAAAGCCTGAGCACAAACCCTTAAATAACAAATATTCTTCTCTCCTCTCTAGGATTTTACAGGCTGAGGAGCAATGTTAGCTGAAACCTTCATTTTACAGCTTTTTCTCAAAAACTCAGCATACAACCAGTCTCACAAGTGTTAGTGATGTTGCCTGGAGAAGACCTCTTGTGTGTAAGGGCAAGAATTAATCTTTAGCTCCAGTAAGGCAGCTGAAGTGCTACAAGGTTAGTAGGAGTCACCATGTTGGTAAATGATGATTGCACTGCATACACCGCCCTGAGTGAGTACCCTGCAATTATGGGGAAAGGTTTCCTGGGCCACTTGCAAAGGCCCTTGGGTTAGGAAGGTCTTGCCAGGCAAGCTGGAAAGACCCTCCTTCTCTGTGTAAGACAGGCTTTAAGGCAGGGTAGCCTGGACAGATGAAGCCTCTGAGGACAAGACATAGACAGGACCTAAGAAAGAAAGATCCATCAGGTCACTGTGTCTTGCTTGCAGCAAGAGTCAGGGCTGCTCTCTGCTATGTCTTTATACATGGAATTCAATGCCTTGAGTAACTCTGAATTGGTCCATTTGACCAGCTGAGGAGGGACAAATAGAACATTTGAGTTAGGCGTATTTTACTCCCTGTGGCTGCCATGGGATGAGAGCAGCACTGCTCGCCTCTCTCTCTCTCTCTGTTTTGATTTCCACTGCAATTATAACCCTTCTCTGGAGTGGGAGTACCATCCATGGATCTCAACTGTTTTGGCTGAAGGAACTCCTGCCCGTCACTTGCCTTGCTGGTGGATGGCAGTACCATGGGTGCAGCCCAAGATGCCTGCAGGCAGCAAGAAAGTCTGGGACAAGGGGAGAGTGGCAACACTGAAGACCAATCTTTCTGACACCTGGCCAAGCCTGGCTCCTCTGGAAACAAAATAAGTGAGCATTGAAAGAGGTTAGCTTTCATAGAGCTGATGTTACATCTATAACATCAGGCAAACACCAATACCCAAAAACAGCCCTGTGGATGTTTGTAAGGGGCCAGATCACAAAGTCTTTAAGTCATTTATTAGTCATAGCTTTGAGGGCTTCATCAGACCTCTGTTACGGTAGGCTATGCACTATATTGAGCCCCATCACTTGGATTAGACTCAGTCACATCACCTGTATGGACATCCACATTTCTGCCAAAATATAGGGGAAAATAGGACCAGTTGAGCTCTCAGTAACTTACTCAAATGGTAAACAGCCTGCCTGTGCCTTATCTTGCATTTGAATTTGTCTGGCTCCAGTTTCTGGCCTGCTGTTTTGGAGAAGATCCCTTCTCTGCAAGGTATTTTCTCCCCAGGAAGGTATTGTCATGCAGGGCAGTTGTTGCTCACCACAGGATTCCCCTCCCAGTTGGCGGCACCAGCTCCAGAGTCATACAATCTTGACACTAAGTAAACACCCCGGCTCCATTTGAATGGAAGGGCGTCCAAGTGGCCTCAAAAAACCCGAAAAAAATCCACAAAACCCCCTTGCAAGGCTCTGCTGTGTTTGTTTTAGTCCCCCTTTGCTGTCTAGGGGAAGGGGAAAGGAAAGGATAAATGTCCCTTAGCCCTTTTCTCCAAGCCCTTTCAGCCCTGCTCGGGGTGCATATGTCCCACTCACCCCTGCATTGGCTTTCAGCTCCCCTGGAGCTAAAGAGTGAATAAGACCTCTAGGACATTGTCTCTAAGCTGATAATTGCAGCCTCTTCACTGGCACAAGGCGTCTCTCATGCCATTTTGACCCAAACTATGTCTTTTTTCTGTATATTTTTAATTAGACTCAAGAATGCAGAAAACCCAGCGTGAGATCCTTTCATTCCCCTTTGTTTAATATCTGTTATTATGACATTAAGTGTAGGGTTTTGTTGTGGTGGAGAATTCAAAATCCCCCTCGGTTCTGCTGCTGTAGCCATGGGTTCGTGTGCATTAAAGTGGTCATTTTCGGATTAGCTCTTGCCTTTCCTTTGATGCATGTGAAACGCTGAGCCAGTTAGCTGGAGAAGGCATTTTACCTCTTTTGTTGCCCTTCCTCACAACCAACGGCAGGGAGAGGACGAAAGCCCCCTGGCTCTCTTAAACCAGGAAGGAATTTCCAAAGCGTTTAAAGCTTTAGTTGCCACTTCTGTCTGGGTTTGCTTCCAAATAGAGCAGGCGGCGAGGAGCCTCGTATTTGCTGCTGCTGTTGTCATCATCGCTTGTGTGCCTGTTCACTGGGAATTTGGGAGTCCTGAGGGCAGAACCGAGACTGAACAACGGCACAACTCAGAACTTTTCTCTGGGATAAACGTTTTAAGTGGTGGGAATCAGAATTTTGCAGCAGTTAAAGTTGGGGGGTTTTCCCTCTTCTCTCTTCCTTTTTTTTTTTCTATTTTCCCCCCGTGTTTTTGGTTTGGCAGTTAATGGGAAGCAGAACAAAGGTTTGGTTGAACAAATGCTAGATTTCACGTACACTTCACATTACACAGGCAGCCCTATGATTTCTATCCATTTACGTAAGACCTACACTCTGCACGGCTATTTCTTGTGGGATGTCTGATATTTTCTTCCAAGGAGACAGAATTCTTGAGCCTTCAGCTCTTCCCACTTTAACCATTCATATCATTACAACTAATCCTAAGGGCTCTTGATTAACATAAAACTAAGTCAATTGAAAAAAAAGAATTGAAAAAATGGTTAATTGCAAAAACAAAGAAAATACACACGCACAACTTTTCTGCTGCCTTAGACATCATCCCAAATATTCGTGTGAAAGTCGAGCAAACAGGGGGAGAGGGAGTAGAAGGTCGGGGTGGGGGGAGAGAATTGTTTATGTCAACACAGCTCAGCGATGGAATAATGCGCTCCAACGTGAAGTCAGAGCCGCGGGGCATGTGAAGTCACAGCTTCTCCAGGTGACAGGTGCTGCAGCAGTTCAGATGCGAGGCAGCCGCTCCTGCTCCCCTCCCGCCCCCGCCCCGGGCATCGGGAACCGGGGGAGCAGGGGCTGCCCCTCCAAACGCAACTCCTCGCTTGACATATGGATGGGAAAAAGGGGCTCATGAAATATTCCTGATCCACCAGAATAATTTTTGCTCTGAGAAACCTTCTTCCCTTCTTCCCTGTTTTTTTTTCTTTCTTTCTTTTTTTTTTTTTTTTTTTTTTTTTTTTTAAAGACTCTAATACGTGCCTAATCAGCGAGATATGTTTTAATTTAAAAGCCAGTAGACTGGAGCTGAACGGCGCTACCGAAATCCGATGTAAGGATAATTTGGAGTATTCAAAACCGCTGAGTCAGCGGCGGAGCCCATCTCCATGGCTAGAATATTGTTTTTAACTCCCGCTGCTGTGTTTCACTTACTGTTATACCGATTGTATCGTGTAATTATTGTTTGTTTTCCAAAAATGTAATTACTTTTTTTTTCTTTGTTTCCTTTGCGACGTTAAATCTGCCAAATGTCTGACTAAGGCAGCTCCAGAAAATAAAAAATAATAAAAAAATAAAGCTACTGAAAGAGGAGGGGGGATCTTTTTCTCTCTCTGTAGCCGAACCTTTTACCTCTGGGGGACCTTGTTCCATCGACTATTTAGTGTAGAATCCTAGCCCTGTTTGAGGAAGACATTGGGTCCGGGGCAGTCCCACGCGTTTCTCGGGTGGTTTTCCCTCCTGGCCGCGGGCGCGGGATGCGGCCGCTCTGCACAGAGCGATCTGCCGGGGGTTAATAGCAATGATACCAATAATAACCATAATAATATAAAGCTGTGGAGGTGATTCCAGCCTGGTGCTGGGGACAAGCTGCACGACGGGACCAGGAGGCCCGGAGGCAGGAGGTGGTCTGGGGAGCCGGAGGAGTCCCCCGCGTGCCTGCCTACCCTCTCCGCAGGCAGACTGAGGCTCGGAGGTCTGGCCGCCGGCGGTCTCCGTCCCCAGGCGGGATCTGCCGGGAATGCTGCCCCGCAGCCGGGAAAGCGGATCCCGGCACCGGCCGTTCGGTGGCAAGTTTGGCCCTGGGGCCGGAAAGAAGAGAGGATGAAGGATGCTGATGGAGGATGCTGACCTCCCGCTGAAACGTCGCGTTGCTCTCCTTGGGGCAACTTTAAAGGCTCAGCCCGGAGCCGGGGGAAGGGGGGTGGCCCGGGCGGAGCGGGCTGGCGTGCCAAAATGCAGGGCGCGCTTCAGCTCTCACCGTGCTGGATGTGTCCCGGCCAGAGCCGGAGGAGTCAAATGCCCAGACCAGTGTTCAGCAACGCGCCAGGAGAGGTTACTTGACTTTCCCTCCTCTTTAATGTAGATTTCGGAAAGAGTGACACCGTGTAATATCGGCTCCTCCGATAAATTATACCTGCTTTAGTCAAAACGGAGCAGAAGGGTCAGTCCCCCACACGCCAGCAAACCTCCCCCTGACTCCCCTGGCACGTCCCCCCGAGCAAGCGCTTGCGGGCAGCACCGGGGAGGGACCGGGCAGATGAAGACACTTCTCACCGCACCAGCGTCAGACATTGCTGCCGGGCTGATTCTGGAAATAGGATGGATGGGAAGGGTGGGAAACCTCGCCCTCGCCTTGCCTGTGTAGGAGGATCAGCCGCCTAACTCCTGTCCTCGGGAGCGGGGGTCTGGGGTTTCTCAGCACGGAGAAACAGATAGTCCCTGAAACCGCAGATTTTATTTCTGGCAAACAATGCTCCCCCAGCCAGCGTTTGTGTGCGAGACAAGTAATTGTGCTCCCTTGCTTAAATAAATCATTGATGGGTGAAATTACACATGCTCACTTAAAATGTAATGTGATTAAGAGATTATGGGATCGCAGTTAATATGTTGCCTCACAGCTTCTGGACCCAATTCCTGACACCAGAAATCCATCAGCCACAACTGTCCCTCCTTGCGGGGAGGCAGCTCCTCCTGCCACCGGCAGCCGTGAGGGCTGGCCGGGAGGGGGGACCGGGGGTCTCCCGCCTCTGCTCCCCTCAGGGGGCCGGAGAAGGTGAGAGGGAGCGTCAGGTTTGCGTTCAAATGAATAATAACTTCTTGCTGTTGTTGTCTGGGGGGAGGAGAGAAAAAAAAAGTTAAATGGAAAGGCAGGAGACGGGGAGTGGGGGGGAAACGAAGGGCTGGGGCTGCGCCTGCAAGCTTATTACCTCTCATCTGAAAGCTGCTCCATTTCCTCACACATCGGGTAAGTCCTTTATCATGAGGTGGCACAAGCCCTGCCGGGGGCTATTGGTCGCCCCGAGGAAGGAGCCGGGATGGCAAGCGGGATCCTATCATCAGGCTGCATAATAACCCCGGGCTCGCCACAGCTGCGCTGTGACCCTTTGTGATGGAGCTGATAGCACTCCCGTGAAATAATGTCCTCCTTTTGGGTGTGAAATCACCATGTTTATTAATTGAGCTAGACATGAGGGTTACCTTTTTCCTTTCCGAGCCATGAAAATTTGTGATTCAGGGCAAATGGTTCCCCCTTCCCCCCCGCAAGTTGTGTTGCCAAAGGGTTGAGAGAGAAGGACCAGCTGGGGAGAAGAGCTGTTTTGGAGGGTAGAGAGGGACTGAGCTTTACGGCAAGTTCAGAGTAGATTCATGCACAGACACCCCGCACCTCGCTCAGCCGCGAAAGCATCCCCCCACTCCGGACAAGCACCGCGGGCAAATACCAAACTCATCCCTAAAGGATGGAAGTCGGGCTGCGGAGGGAGGCGCATGGTGCAGCCTGCCCTGGCCGTCCCGCGTGGAAATGCGCGGCGCCCCACGCCGCGGTGACCGCGCATCCCCACGCACGCACTTTAGGAGGTGGGTCGTGCTGAAAGAATACGGCGTCTCTCTCCACGTGCACTTTTCTTCCTTTCTTTTTTTTTTTTTTTTTTTGCTTTGCAATTAGGCTTGTAACGAGCTTATTGCAGTATGTGCTTCTGGGCCAATAATACTTGTATTTAACCTAATTAAAGCCGACCTTTTAAAATATCTGAAATATAAACACGCCTTTTTTTTTTTTTCTTCCCCTCTTCCCCCCTCCTTTCCTACTCTGGTTTAACAATTTAACGTTTGACTCTCTGGGCTGGAACATGCAACCTTTCACCAGAGCACGGAGAGAGAGAGAGGGAGGGGGGAAGTAGCAAAAACCTGCGAATGAGGCGGAGGGACTGGCTGTGCCCGAGCATCCGCGACACGCTTCCAGGTAGGCAGCTACCCCCCACCCTCCCCCGTCTCCCGGGGCCACATTTCTTCTCCCCTCACTCCCCCACTTCCTCATCCTCCTCCGGTGGGCAGGGGGCGGCAGGCAGGGAGCGAGCTGAATGCCGCCCAGGAACCGGGGCGACAACCTCTGCCCTGCTGGGCGTCGGGACCCACGCGGGGACACCCAGCTCCCGGGGAGGGCTGCGGAGGAAAGGGAAACACTTCTCCCTGCGCGCCGAGCGGCCAGCACGATTTTCAGCCGAGCGCTGCCTGCCGGGGGGCGGGCGCAGCTGCGTGGGGCCGGACACGAGCCTCCCACTGGAGGCAGCGCCCGCCCGCCGCTTCCCGGCCGAGGTGGGGCTGGGCTGCGAAGCTGAGGCAAAGCCCCCAAAATAACTCGCTAACGAGTGTGTCCGTTCGTGCCCTCTACGCCCGTCACACAGGAACTGAACGAGCCTGTTTCCCGTGAAAGCCCACCCTCGCACAATCTCAGCGATTTTTTTCCGATCAATAGGAAATTTAAATCTTTTTTTTTTCCCAGGGCAAACCCGAATATGCTAATTTTAATATTTTTTATTTTACTTTTTTTTAAACCCTGTAATCAGAATTATCCTGGGATTATTTTTTTCCGCTGAATGACATTACAAAGAATTTTGTTGAAGAAAGCCAGACTAATTGCTGCCAGAAGAGTCTTTTCATAGAAAAGTCTGGTTTTCATAAGGCAGTTTCTGTGGATGTTGCGGTTAAATACAAACGTAGTGGAATAGTGGAAAGGGGATTTTTTTTTTTTTAATAGATAGATAAAGGCGATTTTTCTCAGCAGCAGGAAAGACCCACGCTTTAGTAAAAAAAAACTATTCAGGGATTCACGGGGCACACAGTGAGAGGAGCAAACGCCGGCACACGCCCGAGAGACCGCGTGTTTGCTGTCCGGCTCTGCCCCCGCGTAGCTCCCCGGTGCTCTCGTCCCCCGGCCCGGCCCGTGTGTGACGGCAAAGCCCCTGGCAGCTCCCGGGGCAGTTCCGCCCGGGTCGGGGCTCTGCGGGCTCCCTCGGAGCGCACGGTGGGGAGGACGGAGGGACTGCAGGGTGTGAAATGCGACCACCCCGTCAGTGGCCCGACACCCCGTTCTCTTGTGAAAATCTCGGTTCTCACCTGCGGCGAACCCAACAGCGTTGATGGGGGAGGCAGGACCCCCACCCGGAGCCCCCCTGTCCCCGCCTCCCAGCAGCAGCAAGGCGGACAGGACAACAGGCAGCCTTCGGGAGCGCAGCGGCCTTCCCGGGAAAGGTGGGCCCGGGGTCGGCCGCGGTGCTAGCCCGGGATTATGGGGGGGCTGCCCCCCATCAGCCATCCCAGGCAGATGCGCAAAAACAAGAAGTAAGAAAGACCTGAAGAGTCCCGCAAGGATGTAAATATCGCGCACATTTTTGTCCTTTTTTTTTTTTTCCTCTTGAATTTTAAATCTCCCTCTGTTAACCATCCTGCCTTGCTGTTCTTATACTCCCTCAGCTAGGGGATCCTAAGTAGAATTTTTCACCCCCTTCGCAACATCAGAAACAGAACAGGACTCCCACATCTGAAGGAGAAGATAGTCAAAACAAATGAGTAAAGGACGGAGCCTTTCCCTGCAGCAGGGCAAAGCCTGTCCCACCGTGCCCCTCCGGGACCCCGAGCCGCCCGGGGAGGGCAGGGGCATCCCTGCTCCTCTTCCGTGCCCAGCCGCTCTGCCCCGCCGGGTTGGGACTGGCTCCGCCGGGTTAAAGAGGAAAATAGGGATGGAGGCAGATTTCTGCAACAATCTCCCATTCCGATGATCACAGGGAGTCGCGGGAGTTTTCCAGCCACTAATTCCCAGTCCTTCCCCTATCACCAGCAGCACAGCCACCGACCGAGAGGTGGGAGTTTCACACACCTCTTCATAACCTAATACCCCCTTGGACTACCGGAGCTCTTCACCGTGACAGGGAACAGAGCTCAACCGACCCGCGGGATGGCTTTTTTTTTTCCCCCTTTTTTTTTCCCCAACAACAACAACATCATACTCTAACGCCTTTGCAGACAGAGCAACCTCAGCTCGGTGCTGCTCGGCCGCCCTTTTGTTCCCGGTGGGGAGACCCGGTCTGGCTCGGCTCGGCCCGCCGGGGCTGCGGGGAGCCCGGTCCTCCCCTCCCTCCTCTCGCCGGAGCGGGGACGTGATAAAAGGAGACAGGGCTCTGAAAGGATTTGATTGAAATGGCGTGTGCCAAGCTGATGGGAGCCAGCGAGGGACAAAGCGCCGAGGAGCCATGGACACTCGAGCAATTATTCCTCCACGCTGAAGGTGGATTAGTGCAATGGAAAGAAGCATATGTTCGGCCTGGGGCGACACTCCCCCTGGCTGGGTTTAGAGAATGAGAGCGGAGAAAGAGGCTGAACCTGGAATATCAACTATCGGGAGACAGCCCACCCCACCCCCTCTTATCCCAGCCTCTCCAAAAGTCTCAGGGATGGAGACATAAATACACACGCCCATGAAGATAAATAGATAGATACAAACAAACACGCAGACACCCAAAAATATAGATGAGCACACACCTCTAGGTGCAGCCACACGTGCACATGGTGCTGGCACACCGGCCCTGCACAGAGGGGCGAGCGCCAGAGGCACCCCAGGTGAAAAACCTCCCTGGGTACGACAATGCGAACAAATAAACAGTCGGCTTCCAAGAAGGTCATAGCAGCAGCCAGTTCTGCTGGAGGCTCCAGTTTCCCCAGACCATTCCCAGGAAACTTTCCAAAAGCAGCTGCAGCAACGAATGGGTGATCTCCATACCCCCTACCAGGGCCATATCCAGGCCCTCCTAGAAACACAAAGCAAAACCTCAACTGCCCCTTTTCCATCTGATTTTCTTCTAAGCCACAGCCACCTCCTGTTTTCTTTCCCTTTCCCTAGCTCCCTGCAAAAACCCATCCTTTCCAGCAGGGTAGCTGCAAGCTCTCCCAAGGGCACGAGGATGGGAAGAAGCCCCAGCAGCCAGTCTGTCATCCCCTATCCCAAACATCAGCATGCCAGGAGCAGCCCTCATCAAGGCTCCACGGCAATGGGACACCCATCAACTGCTGTCCTGGATCATCTACACCCATACATAGGCTCCAAATCCCAGGCAGGCATGACAGGAGCACACATTTAGCACTAGTATAGTGTAGCAAGTTAGGCCTGATGAGGAGAAAGAGCAGAGAGGCCAGGCACAGCTCCTGCTTTCCTCCCAGCCCTGCCCCATTGGCCTCCCCCAGCCTGGGTGCACCAGCACCAGCCACAGTGTGGGCAGTGTGTCCCCAGCTGTTGTCCGAGGCCTTCCCACTTTGCAGGGCAGAGAGAGAAAATCCACCACAGGAGAAGAGGAGACAGGACAAGCACAGGGAGCAGCATCCTGCAGCAAGGTAGAGGGCAAGGAGGACAAGCTGGAGGGAAGGGTGCCTGCCAGCAGACTTTAATGGGAGGGAGGGAGGGAAAAAGAGGGAAGAAAAGGGAATGCAGCTCTTCCCTTCTGTTGGGAGCCCCAAAATTGTTCTGCTCTACAACCAGAAATGTGCCCCAAATATTTCACATCTCTGCTTCTTTATCTTTAGCTTTGGGAAACAGGATGGATCGTACGTAGAGAGGAGAGGGCCAGCTCTGCCCAAGGCAGTGCTGAGACAGGAAGTTCTGTGGGATGAACAAGCAGGTAGGAACACAACCAAAAACATTGTATACAAGCAGTATACATCCCTCAGCCTGTGAGTGTAACTGCTCACACTCCCACTAGAAAACAACTCTCTATTCAGAACCCCCACATCTGCTTTTAATCAAGTGTTACAAAGAGAATTAACTACACCACAGGCAACAACAGTAGTGGGGCTTGAGAGCATCTCTGGACAGAAAAGGTCTTCATGTTGATGCTGCAGATCTCATAAAGAAAATAGGATATATATGTATGGGTGCACAACACGCGCAAGGAACAACGTGGTGAAATGGCTTGCACTTCACACGTGACAGTCCTCCACCTTCCTGCTGAACACAAGACAATTTTTTCCTCACCTAGGTATGCTTTCCCAGTTTACCCTCCTTGCCCTGGTTTGAAGATCCACTGTGCAAATGAGCTCTGTGACTACAAACAGGACAATAACTATGGAGCCTGGAGTAACCTCAGGGCCCTGGTTTTGAGAGGGAGGGACTCATGGGGAAACCACAGGCTCTGGGTGCCAGCATGTGCCTTGCAAAATCAGAGCCTGAAAGAAATGTGCCACAGGGAACCAGCAGGTCCCTCCTACACTACCAGAAAGCTCTCAATAGTCTTATCCTGATTTCCACACTACATTCACTCAGTGAAGATGCTCTAACTGCTCTGTTGGTGTGATAAAAATTTTGGACCACCGAAGTTAAACTCAGAGAGACATGACTGCAGTTGTTGTAAGAGGGAATAAAAGACCACAGATTTGTCACCGTCTCATATCTACAGCACCAGAAAGGAGTAACAGTTCAAGGATACAAATATTTACTGCCATCATGAGCTATATATCTGTTTGCCCTGCCTGAAACATCAGCTGTTTCATCCACACAAGGAAGCCTAGAAACTTGAACTAGAAGAAGAAAAACAAGGCTATTTTGCTATTCTGAAGCCAGTACGGCTCTGCTAATAATGGGTCATAAAAGACTTTCACTTTTCCTCTGTTTCCAAACGCTTGCTTTATTTTTAACTACTTATTTTTGGGGGTTTGGTGTTACTAAACTAAACACTGCAAATGGAGAGGCTGCAGTCTATGCGGAATAAATGATTTAAGAACTGGGCTTGGCTGATTTATTTTTTCCTCCGTATTTAAGATAAAAAGAAGGAACACATTCTAGTAATCCTTACTCATTTTCACAGCCATTCTTGCACCTGTAACTCAAATAATGAAGCCATTTGTTATTTATATTGCACTTTCCCCTCCATTCTAGATTTGTAACGATCTGACCCTGCTTTATGGCCCTGACAAAGCCTGAAACCGGTGTGGACTTCCAATAATTGGACGATACAAGGAAAAATCTTTAACTGGAATGAAGCAGATGTTAGCTTCATGCAGTTCCCTAACTTGATTATTCTTTGGACACGTTAGACAAGCATTAGTGATTGATAATGATGCTAATTAACCCCTTTCCTTTCCAAAACAGTAAACCAATGCCAGCAGGATTCTGCAAACAACATACACAAAGTGTATACCAGTATCTGTTCAAAGTGGATCAGGAACACAACTTCATTGCCCGGTGCTCCACAAAAACCTTATCCTGCTGACACCAAGCTGGCTCCAAATTCTCTCTAGGAGTTAACAGCTCACACTTGCTTGCAGGGCAGGGACCAGAGACATAGCTCTTTCATGCAGAAAAGGTGCACAGGACAAAATCAAAGGCAAAATTAATTTTTTTATGCTCCCAACCTTTCACGTTTGATTATGCAGCCAGTTTAAATCACTGCGCCCTCACTAGCTAGGATGGACTTTCCGCTGCTGCCTGTCAGAAGGGTGCTAGTTATTTTAGCTACACCTTCCTAACATGAGGACTGAGGCTCTGGGAATCTGGTCTGGGCTGAGACATGCATGTACCAAGGGAAATGCACATTCTGGAATTTGAATTGGAGGTAGAAGACGAGTAAACAAACAAGGAGCTGATCTGATTATGCAGTCGAATTTATCATGGACAATAAAGAAATTGCCTTTAAATGTAAGGGTTTGGATAAATGAATACTCCTAGCAAGTGAATAAAATGTATTCAATTAACTAAAAACCTTGTGCACTTCTGAACTGAAGTGGAATCGACTGTAATTGATTTATTTGAAACCAGAGGTTAAGGACTGAATTAGCTAAGTACAACTGGGTATTTCAAGCCACTGACTTCTCAAATGTCAAATCTCTTCTATTTTAAATATTATTTCAGCTGCGGGGCATTGCTGTCCTGATGGCTGTTCCACCAGTTAAATCTCAAATTATATTAATATTTGATTTTTGGAGGGTGGGGTAAAATACGGTACAAAGAGGAGGGCTGTCCTTGTTCACGGTGAAAGATCACCAAGCCTGTATTTTGGTTCACATGTAGGAATTAGCTCAGCGTGGCAGCAATGCTCTAGCATTCAGCCACCACTCGCCCTCGCTTCAACCGATCTGGGGGAGGGAAAAAATAACAACAGATTTTTGTTTAGTGTATAAAAAGCATGACCTAGAATTTCACTGCTGCACCTCGATCACAACATTAAAAATGCATCCAAAGAATGCTGAAGTAATTAGCACATTTTAGTAACTGCACATTGGTCACAGCAGAAGAAGCTGAACCGAACCTAGTCTGATTTCCATTATCGCCTGTAAAATCCTTCCTTAGAAATAATAGTAATAAAGAAATCTATGCAAGGTCATTTCGTTTCTGTTTTTTGGTGGCTTGCTAATCCAGCAGCAGGATACCTAAAATGCGCTCTCCTACCATGAAGTAGCTAATTATATCTTTAAAACATTATTTATTATGACCTTATAATGTTCTAGCATAAGACTGCTTTATACATTGACCAGTATAAAACGATTATATTGGGTACAGGTTTCAAAAAGTAACAAGCATCTGTAAATCCAGATATGAATGAATGGTATTTAATAAGATTGTTTTCGTTTAAAAATGAGTATTTATGTGTTGCTGTAGAAAGAGCAGCAATGTATTGCTGTTTATGAATGCTATTGTGCCTGAGGTTAGGATCCCACACACAATCTGAGATGCAGCCAAGAAAAACAGCCCTGATAGACAATGCTTCACTTCACCTGCTACAATACTGTGCATTTCATTTATGTCAAGAATATGTACAGTTAGGGTTCATTCACCTCATTATTTTGTTACATCTACTTTACGGTTAACCAGTCTCTCTTGGAAATAATAAATAACTGTTTTTAAAACAATTGCAGCTTTGCATTCAAAAGATCTACTTTCAATTTATAGAAAAAAAATATTCACCATTTTTATAAACTAGCTGGCTCTCGAAAATAGAATTTAGACTCCACCAACTCTCTTTCTGCTTGGCAAGATTGATTTTACACTGCCTTCCATAAGTAGATTACCAAAGCAAAATGAAACATCTTGGGCTTTATCTAATGCTTTGCTTCACCAGCTCTACCAAACGTCAAAATATATGAGTAAATGTTAATTCTCTGTGCAGCTTTATTGTACACACCTCCCTCCTAACCTCCTCAATTTCTGCCTGAGCGAAAAGGGGAAAAAAGGGAGAGAGAGAGAGTCAGGGAGGGAAGGAAAGAGAGAGAAAAATCAGCCTCCACTACCAAAAATACCATCAGCACTTAAAGGAGACCCTCTCTTTAAAATGCCTTTACGTTCTAAACTGCATTAAGTCTCCCTTCCTATGATATAACATAATCCAGCCTGATCCTGACTTCACCTACCCCCCGGGCCAGAGAAAATAGATTCAAAATCTGAATTCTCACATGTTTTTATAGCCCATCTTCAAGACACACACTCCATTTTTTTTTAAAGCGAACTTCCCTGTTTCACAACTGGTTTCCACAAGAAGAAACTCAAGATAAAAATTTCAGTCCCTTATAAACTGACACAGCCATCTCAAAATGTCAGTCTGTGCATTCCACTAAAACACGAACCATCAATCAGAAATAATCTGTCTCCTGCAAGATTTCACTAAAGTTCACAACCGTGAGATGATTTTGTTGGCATCAACTACGGAGCTTTTCCTTTTTCTTGAGGGGGAGGGAGCACCCAGCTCTGATTTATCAGTATAAATTTTTTTCATAGCATTAATTTTCAGAATTTCCTCAGTAATGATTCTTTTTTAAATGTCCTTCTTGAAATGTGTTTTTTAATCTCTGCTCTCCGTTAGGACAACTACATGTACAAAATTTTATAGCCTTATAATTCTGTATGCTTTCTTTATAAACATAAATAAAAACCTAGAGGTCAACATAAATAAAATAAAACTTTTATTTTTTAAATAAAATTATGTTTTGGTTAAAGAAAAGATAGTGTGTCATTTTTGTTAGTAGTACAGACAATTTTTTATCCAAAAGAATACATTGTGCTTTATTGTGTCATTTGTCTGAATACAGACTCAGTGGAATATCTAAATGATACCCTGCTCTGAACTCCAAGTTGAAAGTAAGTTTTTATTATACTTGAGGGAAACAATGGGTTCAGCTGCTTATTGCAAGGAGCAATTGTCAAGGGAGAGTTAAACTCAATTACTGTAACCATACTGAATAAAAAATACTGCCAAGAACAAAAATACGCCTGGGTAAAGACAGCTACTGAATAAAAAAATCGACATAAAGCGTATCAAATATTTATTTATCTGGGCAACAAAGGACTATGATACATTGATAGGCATGGAAACTACTGCCGGCACAACTCAATACAATACAACTATAACTGCTTCCAATATGGCCAGTGGAAATACAGGATACCAGGTGGTCCCGAATGTTTGAAGTTCTTTGGGAAAAAAAAAAAAAACAACAAGAAAAAAAAGGAGAAAAAGAAAAACAAAAGAAAGGGAGAAAGAAAAAAAAAAAAAAGACGAGAAAAAAAAGGAAAGTAAAGCTAAATCTTGTTTTAAAAGACAATATTAATTTATTGCTCTGTTGGTGCTTTCGGGAGAAGGACAGTGGATGAAAATAACTTTTTTCATTTTCCACAACACATAAGGGTTGTAAAACCACTAACATGTTTAAAAACCTTGCCAGGGTCCAACATCACTTTATTTTATCTTCAATGAGAAACTAAATGTCATACTAATTATATATAAAAATTCATGGTTTTTTATTTGTTCAGCTGCTTCATTGTCGCTTTTAACATGCTACAACAGGGCTAAAAATGATGAATCCCAGAGAAAAACCCCCAAAAAACCTCTGATATCTAAATAAGTACCATGAACCACATGATGAACTAAGAGGGGAAGATTTAAAACCCACTAAACAAGAGGTAAACGAGATCACCAGATAAATAAAAAAAGGCTTAAAACAGACTCACCATATTTACAATTCCCATTAAATTACACATAAATAAATATATACATACATGAACACTGATTCCCTTATATAATAACCGTGAATCGTGTTGCAATAGAAAGTTCAAGTTGGTCGCTTTACCTTGGACAGGAAAAAGTTCTACAACTGAAGATATGACATGGAACCGCTTGTGTTTTGTGTTCAAGTTTATTCACAATACTGATAAAATGTCATCAGTCCTTTTTGCCTTTTGTATGTCTGCTGTTGCTGTTGTACTTTTTCGGGTTTTTTTTTCATTTTTAGTATGGCTACAATCTTAACTGAAGTTTATGTAAGGGAAGGTGGTGATTCAGTCCGGTGAAGCTCATAGAATTTTTAAGTATTATTTATTTATTTTTGTTTGGTTGGTTTTTTTTTTTTTTTAATTTTTTAATATATTTTTAGAAAAAAAGTCCATTTCTTTTTTGTTTTATTTTTTGTTGGTTTTTTTTCTCCTTTTGTTTTATTTAAAAAAAAGTTCACAAACTCAACACAGAACTTTTTTTCTTTGCTGGCTCCGTCCCCCTGTTCTGTTCTCTTAGGCTCCAAACTGGGGTAAAACGATGGTGGCAGTGGGAAGAGGGGGGAATTTAGGTGGGAGCAAATGGAAATGTGGATGCTGGGAAGGGGTGTGGAGAGAGGGCAGAGCAGTCCTGCAGAGTCAGAGAACAGGACTGGCAGAAGGACGCTCATTCTGTTGCTGTAGCCTGGGGTGCTGGGTGCCGGGGAGAGGGAGGAGGGACATGAATGGATCGATGGGCTATGAGGGGGAAGGGAGAGGAGTGTCTGTGGGGGGGATCCTCACTTTCGGTGCTTCTCCTCTTTGTCGCCGCTTTTGGTGCTGTTGTCTGTGTGGCTGTTGGGGTTGTTGCTGAGGTACATTTTGTCCATGGCCTTGAGCGCCTCGGTGAGATAGTTCTGCAGGGCGGTGACGGCAGCACACACCGCCGGGCTCCCAAAGCCGTGCGAGATGAGGTTGAAGTGGGTCAGGCAGCTCTGGATGCCCGGCTCCAAAATGGGGTTGGGCCGTGAGTTCCCCAGGGGAGATCGGTCCTGAGCCAGCAGGTCGGTGAACTCTTTACAGATCTGTCTGTAGCACAAATGGAGCAGAGAGACACAGGGAGGGAGGGAGGGAGGGAGGGAAGGGAAGAGAGAGGGAGAGAAATGAACCATCACTGGCGGCAGCAAAGCCCGTACATTCTCCCTGCTAGACTGCACAAGCCCCTGGCTCAAGGGGGCTCCTGCTCCTGAGCACATACTCTCTCTCCCTTCTCCCTCTCCTCTCTATGCACCCTTCCCCCTAATTCTCACACCTCCCCAGCACGCACAAACCTCTTCCCTTCACCTTGCGTGTACACACGACAGCACACCACACATCACACCCCAGCCTGCCCCATACAACACAGGGAGACAACAGGAACACAGTGACAGTGTGCCTCTTGCCCCACTGGTCTCCCTGTTTCAGCCCCCAACACTCTCCACAAACACACATCCCTGCCCAGCTGGGGTTTGGAGCACAAACACAGTTTAAAGTTCCTGAGCAGACCTAATAGACAAGCTATGATATCCAAAGGTAGGCTAAGGGATATCTTAGAAAATTCCATTTTGGGGGGAACCAGAGAGACATATGGGCCTGTTCCTTCACAAGGCTAAAACACACACCTGTGTGTCAGGAAGAATGAGTGAGGGCAGAGCGGGCAATTGAGGATTTAAATTAGGGTATTCTGAAATGCTTATATATGTAAATCTCTATCTCCAAATCCAAAGGGACCTTTCCACAGAGGGAAAGCCTGACGCTAACCAGTGCCTGGAAATTTCCTTCCAGGGAGGTGAGAAGGGAGGATACGAGGGCATGGTGCAGAAGATAGGTTATATCACCCACTCACTGCACAAATGGTTGGAGAAATAACACACCTTACAGCAAGAGAGCTCAGAGGCATGTTGAAACAGTTTGTATTCTAAAACCCACGTTAATGTCTTCCAGCCATAAAGCAGCTCCCATCTCCTGCTTGTGTCCTCTGGCACTGTGCCCTTTGGTGACACCTCCATCGGTAATTAAGGGCTACTAAACAACGCTTTTAATTTCCAGCAAACATACCAAAACAATCATTTTCTTTTCACGCACCACCTGGAAGTCTAGGCAGCCCCACCAACGATAAACTCCACTAGCATTTTAACTGCATACAGATTGTCATTTAAAATATATTTTTAATATCCCTGTATTTGCTAAGTAACAGAGCTGCTTAGGCAGGAAGAACCACTGCCGATTTTAATGAACTGAAATCAGTTTAATGTGTCAGGTTTATTTTATTGTCAATGGGAAGCATTCCCCTTCTACTTAAATTGATAAGCTAAGTGAATAGGCCCAGAAAACGTTTTGCTTTGAAGAATTACTTCTTCTGTAACTAAACATCCACCCTCAATTTGCACAATTCGCATTCAAGGTAATCTGCACACACTCATTTGAAGGAAACCAAGCTGGTCTGTAGAGTTCTCCTGTACCAGGAGGGCCAACATACACCCTTCACAACTTACAAAGCCATCAGCCACTGGTTATGCAGCAAACAAATATCTTCACAAATAAAAGCCCCAAACGCCCCCTCCCTGATTTCTAAGCAACATGCCAGAAAGTTTAATGTCTTACTTTGTAGCTAGAAGCATGTTTTTTCTTGTGACTTGCTCGTTTGGATCGGAATGTTGTCGGTTGAGAAATTCAGCTACTGCTTTGGCAGGAAATTCTGTCTCACAAACGTACCCAAAATCTCTAGCTAGATGTACTGCTTCTCCTGAATAGGGAGGCACGGGTGGGGATGGAAAGAAACACAGCTCATCAGTACACATCCCACAGAGGCAAAAATCCATTTGAAAAGAACTCCAAAAAACCACTACTTTCTACTTGGGCTTTTCTTCTCAAAAGCTTGGATATTTTCTCTTTGAAAAAGTTAGGGACAGAAAAGCTAATTACATCTTATCTTGCAGTTTTCTTTGCTTCAGTTGAAGGTAATGCAAATCCGTATTTTCATAACAATTGTTAGGAGTGAAATCACGCATAAAAATTTTTAAAAGGTCACATTGACTGAGAGATACTTTTAGACAGACAGGCTCCATCCACCTAGAATGCGTGCTTCAGTTTATATCTCCATACCTATAGAGAGCCATTTATGTACATTTTATTCACAGCTATTTACTCTGAGAATGTGTTTGCCTCAGCCACATCTCTACATTCTTTTGCAATGCATCAATGATTAATATTGATCATAATTACTCCTAGAGCTCTTCTAAATAAAATGCATTAAACAGCTAAGTGTTTAAAATTTACCTTGATCGCATATAATTATATGTTCACCCCCAAACGATTAACCATGAGAATTTTAGGGTCATTCCACCGAGTCTGTCTGTTTTGTTGATTTTCAAATCTTTGGTTTTAATTTCCTGAACCAGTTGGTTTTTACTGCAGGGCTTCCTGCCATTAGCTCTAGCTCCGGAAGAACGCATGCGCCAATTAGAGCTTCAAAGCCTCAGTCCAGTGAGCTTGTTTCCATAAAATGGAGCGGATCATAAACAATAACAGTACTCTAGAAACTGCCTCATCGCTACGGGACTCAAAGCTACAGCAATGTTTATACTATCATCTCCCCAAAATTAGCCACCATCACTAAGTTATCTGAAGATCAGGCCTCTGGTTTTGCTTTTTTTCAAAAATCATTCTTTTCAAAGCCATTGTACGTGAAAGCCAAACAGAACAATGGATTACCATAAAACCTTCTCCATATTCATTAACATCACAAATAATGTTAAGCATCTACCAAATCTAGACTTTTTACAAGTTTTGCCCTCGTGATTTTTTTACCACAGCGTGTCAATGCAATTGCAAAGCCTTCTCAGAAACATGAAGACGCAGTAATTTTCACACAGCGTAAAAACAGTTTGTTCACTAATCCTGATGTTTGAAAAAATGACACTTGACATCATCGCACGGCGCCTCTTCCCCCGTCTCTTCCAACATGAAACATTTCTCTCAGAAAGCGAAGTGACAACAAAACAAATTTCCGCCTACACAACCAAACTTAAGCTGGACCTGGACAGCTCAGGCTGAGTTTAAAAGCACTTTACAAACTGAACCAGTCTAAAATGCAGCCAAATTCATAAGTAAGGGGAAAGGAGAGGGGTCTATCTGCAGGCCTCAGACATACTTTGTGTCAGCCAGCATGACACAGCCACTGCTTCAAAACTAAATGACTGCAAACTCTTGAGCTTCCCACCTCCCTGTACAGACAGCACAGGACATCCCAAGGCATTAAAAGCAAGTTGCACCTTTTCCGGCCAAAGCAAAGCAGAGGAGAATGATACAGCAAAGGGAACATGTGTTCTGAAAATGAGAACCAAAAGGGAGTGGGGGCTGGCAGTGGTGCAACTTTGAGGCTTTCAGGACACCATTAATTCATGGCTGAGGTCAAGGATTCCCAAATTAATTCAGGAAGTAATGGTCACGCATTTCTCAAATGCAGATGTCAGTAAAAGTTAAATGATTTACTGTTATGCGGCTGCAGGCTGGGAGGGAGAGCAAACTTAAAGTAGCTGCAGTTTCTGACATTTAAAATTGCTTGGTTGTCCACCTGTGGCAGAAGAACAGCAGTGAAGTATTAGAGGCTCTGCTGCCCTTAACTTCCAAGCCGATACTCATGGGTCTCTTATGGGGCTAAGCCCACAATCCCCCTTCACAGGGATCCTTCCCGTGCTGCTCCCAATGAGATCTGCTTACTCCACAGAGGGATTATTCATTTGAATGAGCGAGCAAGATTGGGCCCTGAAAACATCTAGCTCAGAAACTTAAAAGCAAATAAATAATAGAACGCTTTGCTGAGTCTGCAGGACTCGCACAAACCCGTTTCAGGTTATAACAGAAAGCAAATGCACACAATTAACCTGATCTTTTTTTAAGACATAGAAAATAACGCCCTTCCAAATGCCAATGAGCAGCACTGACTCTGGGAAAGGAGAATGAAAACCCGAATGACCCAACAGCAAGTATTCTCCCATTTGGTAAAGGCAACAGGCACATTTTCCAAAGGAGCCCTCCCAGCACTTTGAGTCACTTACCCTCCACGAGTGATGTGAGCAAAGTAACGTTAGCAGCTTTACGCCTCCCAGCTGGCAGGTTTAGTCCTATTTTGTCCAGTTTCTCCCTCAGAGATCTCCCTCCGTTTTTAGACTTTGCCCTGCTCCACAGAGAAAAAGGTGTTGAGAAATGGGGCTTGGGGGAACACCTGCTCCTACTTTGGCTCCCGCGCCCACATGACCCCAACACATCTCTTCCCAGGGAAGGGAACAAAGGGTTTAGGCACAAGGGATGGGATACATGGCTGTGGGAGGCTCAAGAACAACTGTTGCTGAAAGCTGAATCCCAGATACAGGGATGGTGCTTTGGACGTTTCCACATCTAGAGAACAGCGGCTCTCACTAAGGTCTAGCTCAGCCCTAGAGCTGATGGGGAGCTTTGAGGTATCTCCCTGAGCTCCCAAGGTGCCATGGACACGAAGGCAGCTTCTCCCTAGGCATGAGGGGAGGAGGCCCATTTGCAGGGCCAGCAGCCCCAGTGCCAAACTCTACGTGGCCCATCTGTGGCTTCACAGCAGAGCTGGGCTAAGCAGGGCTGCAGAGATAGGAGCTGCCTTAATTAATGCTAGATGTTATTCCCTGCCCAGGCACTGCCTAATTGCCTGGGTGAGGCCACGGGGTGGGAGCCCATGGCAGAGTGCCCGCCACTAAGCCGGTCCTGGGGGCTGGGTG
>JANPWX010000049.1:3090531-3126446 GCA_024734555.1 Trochalopteron elliotii
AAACAAAACACCCCAACAAAAAAATCAAAAACACCAAACCAAAAAACAAAAACAAACAAAAAAAAACCCAACAAAACCAAACCCACAAAAAAAAAAAACCAAAAAAAAAATACCCCAAACCAACCAACCAAACAAACAAAACCCCACAAACCCAAAACAACCCCCCCCCAACATTTGACGTATCTTAAGCTATCAAAGTAGCAGATTTACAATACGTGCGAAATACTTATCTATATCTCTGTATCAGGGTTGCACTACAACCAATTTTTCTTCAAAGGTGAAGGCAGAGGTTGAAGAAATTTGACCAAAAAAATTAGTAAAATCCTAAGATGAATTATAAATATTTTTTCTGTGAGGTAGTTGGCATTATTTATTCCATATCTTGCGAATACCCGTGACACAGAGGAAAGAAGTGAGTTGCCTAAGGGTACAAGGATGTGGCAAACAGCTGGACATAGAGGAAGGAAATCCAGCCAGCCCAAGTTCTGGCAAGATTTACTCTGTTGGAGGTCCTGGTACAAATGGGCTCTGCAGAAATGAGTCTCATAACTCTTTGTCCCCTTTCCTGCCTTCCAGCTGTCAGTCCTTATTTCAAAACAAGCAAGAGATGTGCATGTCTGAGGGGTGTGGTGTTTATTTGGGGCTATTTAGAAAACATACAAGCACACACTCTGCAAAGTGTCACTGGAAAAAATACGGCATGCAAACACAGGCAGGCTATCACTTGCCCCAGAGTCAGCATCACCTGCTTCACACTCAGCCTCGCTAACCTGGAAAAGGCCCTCCTTTCCTGATACCCTTGCCTGCCTTTAGACAGATGGCCCCAGCTGCAGGCAATGTGGATATAGGCCTAACCTGCCAGTATTTATGGGCGGGTGGTTACCCTGCCTCGGTTTCCCACCTGGAGTGATTATTACTCCTTTCACCAGTTCTTCCACTGTAGCCTTCCTTGTCACAAGAGAATGTGCTCCCTAAGGCAACCACGCCAGGAGAAACTCTCAGAAGTCTTCTTCCACCTGCTACCCCCCCTCATTTCTTTCTTTTGTTTCTACCCTTCCTTCATGAAGTATCAAGTTGTCCCACCAAAGTTTTTGGTAAGGCACACTGCTGAATTCTGGTAGCCAGTCTAAAAATAACCCTGAAGAAAAAAAATAAGGCGTTGCTTAATTCAGGGGACTGGTCTTGTGTTAGGACTTAGGTCATCTACCTTGATGCCTGATCCCCTGATGGATATTGGCATGCCTTAACCCCTATCTGGTCTTGCATGCTGTGGGCTGCATTTCAAAACCTAAGAACAAGCTGCTACTTAATCTTCTTTTAGACCCATTAAGGAACCTGAGCTTTGCTAACAGTCTAGTCCTTATGTGAACCTTCCCAAGAGTAAAAGCCTTTCCCCATGTTCCTGGGAATCATGCTCCTGGCAACACAACCAGTGGGGTGATACTCTTTTGCTTGCCTCAATTTTCTGCTCTCTCCTCACAGAGAAAAAGTGTTGCTTTATTTTGCAAGGCTGGCATGGGTCACAGAAGCTACTGGGTGAGTGTGAAACTCATCCTGGGATGGTATGAAATTGACTTCCAGTGCAGGAAAAGAGTTTCTGTGTTTTTTCCCTATGACAGGGCCCATTGACTAAATAGGGGATGCATCCCACTTGTGAGGGAGCACAGCACAAACACTGCTCCTAAGGGCTGTAAGCCCCAAATGACTGCACTAATGGGCAACAACTAATGTGTTGGTTTGACCAGGTTTACAGGCTGTTGATCCTGCATAAGAATTTAGAGCACGAACAAAAAATTGTCCCATAAATAGGGTGGCTGCCTTTTAAACTAAATTAGCCCCACAGTGAATGGCCTCCTCTACTGTACTACAGCATGACTGAGCCTGCATTGGGGATTGAAAGGGATTCACGTGGCTGGTTAAGAGCAAGGCTATTAAGATTATTATTGGGGGCTGGATCAGCCCCAATGGGAATGCAATTATTCAGGACCTTTGAGCTACAATTATGTGTGACAGGAGAAACCTAAGTATGATGGCAAAGAGTATTTGGGCCTTTATGGCTAAGTAACTCACAAGCAGACAGGGCTTAGGGCTCTGACAGACGTGTTGTGGTGAAGCTTGCTGTACTGGTTGAAGATGTTTCCATCTCCAGCCACTCACTCCAATAAAAGAGCTGGCAGAAGGGAATTGGTTCCTCAGCCTCAGTTGCTCTTGGTAGAAGCTCAGCACCTCGGGCTGCGGTTTCACACCACGGAGAGTTCAATGACAATAGCAGCCTTAAGGGATTCACACCCTCTTCCTCAGACTCTTGACAACTTTTTGCAGACCTGCTGGACTGATTCAATTTGTTACAGGGAAAAAAAAAGAAGAAAAGAAAAAAGAAAGGGAAGGATTACTGTTCCCTCCAAATTTAAGCAGACCAAGGCCTGAAACAGCTTATAGTCTGCTTCAATCTTTCCAGTCAGCTGAAAGCATAGGATGGGAACAGTCACCAATTTGGAAAACAGGCCCTTACCTTAAACTGCTGCCGAGGATGACTTTTTCTTGCCTCCCTTTCATTCCTGTGTCCGGAAAGTGGTTTGCCTGCTGCTGCTTGCAGCCCCTTGGAGGACGGGAGTCTTAGATCTTACAGGCAATCTCTCCTGGCTGAACCGTGCCCTGCAAGCAAGGAAACAGAAGGCATGTATGACATTGGAATGGAAGCAGCATGGACAACAGTGTTTGGAACAGCACGAAATTTTGCTGATGTTTTCATCTCCGAGTTCGTCCCAGCCGGTTTACACGCGGCAGAAAAAAACCTACCTCTTTGAAATGGGTGACTACCTACAATTTATTGGAACAGAGCTGTTGCTAAACACATGGAGTAGCGATGTATTAACACATTGTAAAGGGCTGTTTGATCACCATGGGATTCCAGATGAGCTAACAACAGAAAGTAAGCCGTGATTCACAAATGACTCATTTCAGCATTTCTCTTTGATGCAGCAGTTCAAGCAAGCCCTGTCTATGCACATTCAAATGAGTTCACTGAATAGTCATTGAGTCCAGCCATGCCGTGTTTACAAAGTCTTTTTTTTTTTACAAAGTGTAAGTACAATTTTAAAGAATAAAAATTGGGCAATTTCTAGCAAGCCGCGCCAATGCATGACTCCAGTCACTCCTTTAAAAACTCGTCACCAAATACTAGTTTTCCGTGATTCGAGCCCACCAAGTGCGGGCTCCCGAGAAATCACGCCCCGTGGTTCGGGCATCTCCTTTCAGGTTAAAAATTACAGCAAAGAGTGCGACGTCCCAGCGGGACGCTTTTCCCACGGGCTCGCCGAGGCAATGCCCGCTCCTGCCTTGCGTTGTCCATACCCGGTCCCTGTGCCGGCGCTGCGAGCCGTCCCCTTCCTCCTCCTCCTCCTCCTCTCCCCGCTGCGGGCTGCGATACTTTATCCAGCATTGCCATCCAGTGGCACAGGCGACAAACGACAGCGCAGCTTGAGGATGGGAGCGGGGACCTTCTGCAGTTTAGGCGCTCTACTCGGCGGGGATGCGGCTTGGCAGGCTGGCCCGCACTCGAGCAGCAGCCTGATGGCTGGATGGAACAAGTCATTTATTGCAAGCCTGCAACAAGCACCCCTGCTCGGTACCAGCCAGCGGTAAGCGGGATGTCCCGGGAAAGGCGGCGAACATTCGAGGCAGGCAGGGAATGCAGTACCGACTGAAAGGTTTCCTTTCAGAGAATGCCTGTGAGTGGATCCTGCTTTTATTTGAAGTTTTCTGTGAAGTTTTCTGCTGTTCTCTGGGTTTTTTTGTGTTTTGGTTTTTATGAGGTTGGTTTTTTTCCCCCTGAAGTAAATTCACGGTGCTTTAACAGTCAGAAGTCTGCTTTAGCATTGCTCTATGGATTGCAGAACAGAGTAGATTATAAATGGTCACTCTAATGCACTCATCTAGCCATATTTATTTTTTTTTTCTCTGAGATATTGCTAGCCAGGTTGCTCCCCAAAACCTCAAGAATTGTGTAACAAACACAGAAGACTGTTGGTAAAAATTACCTGCAAAAATATGGGATCATTCTTTTCCCAGGAAGGCTTGCAATATTTACACTGATCTAGTCTTCAGAATATATCTGTCACCTACCCACTCTTCAGGGCATAGCCATGTGCCATTTCTTGCTGCCCAGAGAGAAATCCTTTGAATCAGCAGGGTTCCAAAGGACCAAAGCCCAACCCAAAGGAGCCATTGACAGCCATTTTTCACTACTATTTGGATGAAAGAAAACTGAAAACCAACTGCCTGTGTTTAAACTATAACATTTATCATCAGTCCTGGGGAATTGGGGAGGTCCTAGATGACTGGAGGTTATTCAAAGAAAAGACCATCCCTAAGAAGGGTTGGAAGGAGGATCTGAGGAAATACAGGCCTGTCAGCCTGTCCTTGGTGCTGGGAAAGGTTATGGAGCAGATCATCTTGAGTACACAATCTCATAGCACAGACAGGACAATCAGGGAATCAGGCATGGATTCATGAAAGGCAGGTCCTGCTTGACCAACCTGATCTCCTTTTATGACCAGGTGATCTGCCTGGTGGATGAGGGAAAGGTTGTAGATGTTATCTACCTGGACTTCTACGGCACAATGCTGGACAGCCCACAGCTTGCTTAGGGGCTCTCTTTGCTGTGTTAAAATATGTCTAGATGGCCACCCACTGTGGCTGTGAATGGTGCCACATCCCCTCGATGGCTGGTCACTAGCAGCATTTCCCCCAGCTCAGTACTGGGGACAGTTCAGTTTAATATCTTTATGACCTGGACAAGGGGATTGAGTGTATCCTCAGTAAATCCATGGATGACACTAAGTTCAACATGAGTGTTGATCTGAAAAGCAGGAAGGCTTTGCAGAAGATATGGACATGCTGGATTGAAGGGTCAAGGCCAATGGAATGTGGTTCAACATGACCAGGTGCCAGGTCTTGCACTTTGGCTGCAACAGCCCCATGCAGTTCTACAGGATGGGGAATGGATGGCTGGGAAGCTGCTCACAGGAAAAGGACCCAGGGATGCAGGTCATGCTCATGCCTGAGCATGAGCCAGCATGTGCCCAGGTGGCCAAGAAGGCCAAGGGCATCCTGGCCTGTATCAGGGACAGTGTGGCCAGCAGGACCAGGTCAGTGATTGTCCTGCAGGACTCGGCACTGGTGAGGCCACCCCTGGAATTTTGTGTTCAGTTCTGGGCCCCCCAACACAAGGAAGACAGTGAGGGACTGGAGTTTGTTCAGAGAAGGGCAATGGAGATTAGAGAGTCGCATGAGAAGCATCTGAGGGATCTGAGTATGTTTAGCCTGGGGAAAAGGAGGCCCAGGGGTGACCCTATCACTCTTTACAACTACCTGAAAGGAGGATGTACTCAGGTTGGGGTTGACCTCTTCTCACAGTTAACAAGTGATAGATCAAGAGGAAATGACTTTAACTGAGATAGGGTAGGTTCAGGTTCAACATCAGGAAGATTTTTTTCCCCTGAAGAGCTGGTAAAGCATTGGAATAGGCTGCCCAGGGAAGTGGTGGAGTCACCATCCCTAAAGTGTTCAAGAACTGACTGGATGTGGCTCTTAGTGCTATGGTTTAGTTGGCATGGTGGTATTTGGTCAAAGGTTGGACTCAATGATCTTGGAGGTCTTTTCCAACTTGTTCTTTGAACATATAATTCTATGGTAAGTAGTTACATAAGAGGAGTCAAAAGGACTGTTTATTTTTTGTGAAAGCTGGGTAAAAGGGACAGCACAGAGGTTACTCTGCAAGTCCCAATGCAACAGTTGGCCCTGAATCACGAAGCAGGTCCTGCTGCCACAGCAGAGTTTATCATTGCAGATCAGAAGGTGCTGGTTGCTGAACACCAGGGACACAGTGCTTGGGGACAGTATGGTGGCCTGCAACAGATGTGCCACAAAGAGCTGATAAACAACCCCAGGTGTCTATGCAACAGAAACCAGGGAGGAATACGTGATACTTAAGACGAGGCAGCCAGCAGGAAGAGAACCACACTCCTGTGTTCCCATGAAAGCAGTCAGGTCCCAGAAGAAACTGAGAACAAGCAGAAACTTCAGCTAGCTCCCCGGATGGCTGTGTAGTTTTCCATGTTGGTGTGGCAACAGTAGGACTGGCTGGAGGAAAAGAGAGAAAGAACCCACCTTTGCAAGAGAAAAGAAAGCAGGAGGGCATCAACAGACATGATGTGCTTTGACTCAATCAAATATGATGTAAAACACCACAAATTTCATTCTGTACACACAGCAGCATCACTAGAGCTTAGTCCCTGAGCAGGCTGGATATTAAATTGATCAAACTGGTAATGAAAGTGGGAATTGTTCCATCTCAGCTGACACAAGGCAGGTGACCTTATTAAAAAATATGCCAGTGTATTTAATGGGGTAGGGCAGTTTCTTGGGGAATTCATGATTAATGTGGCTATAACTCTGGAGATCCCATAGCTAATGCCCCTGGAAAAAGTCTTACTTCCGCTATGTGATGGCCCAGCTGAAATGTTTAATATGGCACTGTATGAATACAGGCACATAAATCCACCACTGTTTTCTGTCAGAGAAGCCAAGTTACCCCAGAACTGCTGTATTGATTAGAGGACATGGTGGCCTCATGCTGTACACAGCAAGCTGCGTGTGTAAGAAACCTCAGAGCCTGCTGAGAGGTGCAGTGTATCTCTCCGTGGTCTGCTCAGGCTGACCACCAGGACCAGCTCAGACTCCTGTACTGTTTAGTCACAACAGAAGCCACCACTCAAGACAATGAGCTCATGTAATGTCCTGAGCAAGACCTGACTTGGAGAAATCTCAGAATCTACTGACAACCAACGGCCTGGAGCAGGGCAGTGTTTGTAGCTGAGCTCTGTGTGTGAAAAGGGCCTGAGAGTGACAAAAGCAATTGTCTATGCATCCCTGAGATGAAGCAGGAACACAGGAGGGTCATAACATCCCAGACCAGTGTTGTATGCCCAGCAGGTGCTGAGGCCTTTGGAAGAGCAAAGGAGATATGCAAGGAAATGCGGCATTCATCCTGGCACCCTTCCAGCCTACAACCATTTATAGACCAGGATCTTCTGAGAAGGACATAACTACCGTGTATCCAAAAATGGTTCTCTGTCATGAACTTGTCCAGTGATGTAACAGAGCCCACAGAGATGGAATAAGCAGGGGCTTAGGGATAAAGCTGCCTGTTTTCTTCTGATTGTTGTAGGTACAGGGGAAAGTGTACATTCTTTGCAAATAAAAAGTAGTATAGCAAAACCTAAACCTAAATAAAGGCTTGGGTTTCAGGCCAAGGAGCATTCTCAGTGTGAGCAACAGCCAAGAAGCTGTAAGTAGTTCCCAAACAGAAATTGAGCTACAAACACTTGCAGAATTTTGACTGCTGAGTACAATTGTAATTCAAAGCAGAATCCACACATGCTGAAAAAAAAAAAAAAAAGGCTGCAGAAAGCACCGTGAAATAACCTGTCTCAGGACAGAAAACAGATGTTAGGATACCAGCTGCCAGGTGTGTAACTGGGCAATCCAGTAAGAAAACCTCAGCCTGGGAGAAGCTGTGTAGCAGGAAAGGACCAGACAAGACAAGGCTGTCTGCCGGAGCTGAGGAATGCAATGTCATGCAAGGCAGGAGATTTCCCGTAGTTTTCTGGCCTCTTTGTCCTTTTATAACTGTCTTGGCAACTTTCCAGTGACCCAATATGGGGAGACAAGATTGTCCCAGCTTCAGTAATGGCATCAGGGTCTGTCTTCCACCTCATGGGGAATGGTGATTGCAGCCACTCCCCTTCCCGTAAGACAGCCATAAAAGGTTTTTGTGTAAGCAGACAAACAAGGGACCAAAACATAAACATGAGCCTCCACCCAAGCAAAAGCAAACAGAAAGATGCTTGGCAATTTGAAACACTCAGGAGTGGAGTTTGAGGCTTTCGCTGAACAGTTTTGGGTGTGTGTGGATCAGCAGCTCCAGACGATAACCAAGAAAAAGATGTGGAGATCATGTGAAACCTTGATAGAGCCTGAAGCAGGGCTCCTTCTAAAAAGGGTGATATAGGCTTCCATATGTCTGTGGATGGCAAGGATTAAAAAAAAAAAAAAAAAAAAAAAAAAAAAAAAAAAAAAAGGAAAAAAATTTCCCCTGTCTTCACATTAGAATTGTGGTAACTTTTAGTGCAAGTTTGGGGCTCACACGGTGTGAGGTGGAGGGCTCAGCAGCACAGGCTGCTTTGCCAGATTGTTCGTTATACAGTGAGGAGACCCTGGCATACAATAAAGCCTCCAAAGGGAAAACAAGGCAACATAAGTTGAAAATCTTAGGCTAACTCTTAAGAGAAACTTTGGGGTACAAATAGTGACATTTTTTCTGGTGGGAAGAAAGCTGCAGCTGTGCAGCACTGGTCAGCTTCCTTCTCTTACAGTCAGTGTTTGTACTTCTGCCAGTGGCTTCTCATTACTCACAAAGAACCTGGAGGGCTCCAACAGTCAAGGATGTCTAACATTATCACCCAAGCAGACTTGCAGTGCAGTGTGATATGAATGCTTTCATTCCTAAAGCTCTTTGGGAGATTCCAGAGCCCCAAAACACAGGTGGCACCCCACAGATACTGGTGGTAAGGAGAAAAATGATCTTCTAAGGCAAGCCCTGGTTTGGTTCTACCTAAACCTACTGAAGAATCTCTCCTAGGTAGGAAGACATTAAGGACAGCAGATACCTATTACAGCCCTCTGAAAAAGAATCCTGATAATTCATTGAAGGAAAAAGAAATGGAACAGTCATCAAGCTAATTTGTGTTATGATGAGAAAAGACACGAGATATGAAATACCTGCCAATAGGTAAACTGTTACAGACTTAGCATTTATTAAATTATTTCTCTTTATGCTTAGGATGAATCATGAAATCTCACAAATGTTCTTTTCTTCCTGAATGGTCCAGGACTATCCCGATTAAACCAAACTGCAATGTTAATAGCAATTAGCAGAGATCATGAGCATATTTCTAAATGATGACAAACTCCTCTTGTTACCATTGCTAAGTGTAACAGGATCCCCAGCCCAGCTACAACCAAGTTATGGTAATGTAATATAGACCATCATAGGAAAGAAAGCTGAAAAGACCTAGAAAATCACCAGGTCTGAACCAGTATGACCTGCAAAACTGCTGAAAAAGCTGCACCTAACCTCCCAACGAAAACCATCATCAGAAAAATTCCAGCCTCTCCAGACAATCTAATCCACATTTAACTGTTTATCACTACAAAGCTTCCATTATGTCTGATCTTCACCTCTTCTGATGCTATCTAAGATGATTAGTTCTTGTCCTATGCACAGAGAACAGGGAGAATCAGCTACTCCCTTCCCGTTTGAACCAGAATTTGCTTCTGGTTTACCTTTTTTACATATTTGAAGACTTCCTGCCCATTTTTTTTCTTTAATGCCATAATAAACATATATATTTTTCAGTCATTCTTGACAGTAGGTGTTTCCTAGATCCCTATGAGTTCTCTGCTCATGTTGTACCTGGCAAGAACTTATATCGCCAGAATAAAGAGCATGATAATGCTACATGTTTAGTGGAGGATTGAAACAGTGATCTGATCCATATATCTGTTCTCTCTGACACAGCCAGTCACCTGTACCAGCAGCCAGGGCTGTAGTCAGACTTGCTTGGCAGAGCAGGTGACTCCCAACCCGCAAATGGAGTTGCTTTACTCCTCTAGCTGCTGACATACCTGCAGCTGGGAGCAGACATGGCCATGCACACACGAGGCTGCAGGGACACTGCCCTGACCTAACACTTCTCTGGGCGTCTAATACCACCTGCCTCACTTCACACACCAAGGGGAACACCTTGGGGTCATGTTCATAAAGCTAGCAAGTGCCCAAATGTTTGCAAAACCCATTGTAAGCTGCCTTTGGACACTCCTCCAGGGCAAATAGTAGCTGCACGTGTACATTTGTACTTTACTGCACACTAATGTGTATATTAATCTGCAGTGAGAAAACAGATCCCTATGTCTATCTATGCCTCAACTACGCCAGTGTCAGCTATAAAATCTAGTCATATTTACAGAAGAAAACCAGCTTCACCACCACAGCCTGCCTGTTCTCTATTAGGATGTGTTTAATTATGTCTTGCTTTCCCTGCGCAGAGAGGATAAATGAGCAGGGAAGAGAATGCCGTGCTGCTGCTTCTGAGCAGCTGATGAGGAGTAGCTTGCACAGAGGTGAGCACATGTCCCTGTTGGAAATTAATTGGAGAAGGGAGCTGTCGAGTGTTCTGCTTTGGAGCAGTAGTAAGTCTGACTTGCAAAATGTGCTCTGCTGAGAGGCCAGGCATCTTACCTATTCCCAAAACCTTTGCACTAGAAGTGTGCTGCAAACGCAGACAAGCAGTGAAGCTCCTGCAGGGTAAGAGGCTCTGTGCCTGGAGCTCGAGAGCACAGCAAGACAAAGGCAGATGAGATGGTGCATTGTCTGGCCCCTGCTGTTTGTGCAGACAGATGTGCTCACTGGCTGTGTGCAATTAGATTACTCCATGGTTTTGCTGGACCATGTGAGCTGAGCTAGCATTTGCCTCGATGTGTCATTTCATTTTCCTCCCGTCTGCTGCCTGTGCTGCTGCGCTGTGACTGTCTGGTGCCAGTGCCTCTGCCTGGGAACTCCTGCTCCAGGTACGTTTGGATTTCCTTCTCTTTCAACAGTCAGATTGTGGCTGGCTTGGAAGTGCAGGAATGGCAGGGACTGCTGTGAGCAAGGAAAAAGGGAGGGCAGAGGAGAGATAGGAATAAGTTTTGACTGCTTTTGTGCTCAGAGTCTACTTTCACTTCCCCTGTGTTATACCATGCATATATTTGCCTTCCAGCTCAGACAGGGCAGGTGAGTAAGCCATGTTTGAGAGGAGACCCCTGCAGGCAGGGCTGCTCCAAGGGGAGAGTTTTAGAGAGACCATGCACATTGTAGAATATCCCAAACCAACACAAGACCAAAGAAGTTTCATCTCATTCAGTTCAGAAGGGTGACGGATGAAGAGATCCTTTACTTGGGCACAAAACAGTGATCTGTGGCTACCTGAACTTCCTAGCCAGAAAAACCACACTGAGGAAGAATTGTTTGTTGCCTACAGGCTCACTGTGAATTTAACAGTGGTGCCAGTTCAAACTGACAGCTTTGCATGAGAGGGCCAGGAAAAGGAATATCATGATACAGATGTTTTTTTCTTAACAACAGAATAAAAAAATGCCAAGTGACTCCAAATAAGCATGAAATGCATCACTTTCATCAATACTGACTGAGGCCAAACAGGAACTCAAAGCCAATGTGCAAAAGCTGCGCATCTTGCATTTTAATTAGCTAACAAATCAGCTGGAACCAATTACCTGTATTTATTAAGGCCAGGAGCAGCTTACTGAGTACTAACTCTATTCCTAAGATAATATCCTCATTGTCTGGAAAGATCTATCCCCATTCATCCACGTGGAAGACATTTCAATCCCCAATCCTACTGGGGAGTATGTTCCTACTACAGGAACCACACCAAAAACTCCTCTCATGCTAAAATAAAAATTGCTTTAATGCAGGTCCAGGGAACAATAGAAAGGAGTGGCACTGCAAATCTCAGTCAGCAGCAGTTTTAGTTCTGCCAGCACAGAGCCCTTTTACACAGGCTATTTGTTAAATTGCATGGTAAACTCAAATATCTGTTATCTTTTTGTCCCATAACTGTGTTCTTGCACCCAGAATATGCAGAGGTCCAATACCATACACAACAGAATAAGCCAGGACCCTCATGATGTTTCCTCACACCTTGCTGGTGATAGGTGCCATAAGATGGTTCAGATGTGCATCTAGATTTGGCTGCTCCTTGCACCTGAACTCTGGATAAGTCTGTAAATCAACAACACCAATACCTGAAAAAGACTTTTTCCATTGAGGTAGGTCATGTGACTTATACACTACCTTTTTTTTTTTTTTAACTGACTTTGGTTTGGTTTTGTTTTTTGATTTGTGTGGTTTTTGTTGTTTTCCCTTTTTTTTTTTTTTTTTTTTTCTGGGTGGGGAGGGTTAGTTTCGTTTGGTGATTTTTGCCTATAATTCAAGGATGGGTCTATTTCACATGGAGCAGCACAAGGCAGGACTAGTGCTAAAAAACAAATCAAAAAAGTCCCTCAAAACCCCAAACATTTTGACAGATTTCCCACAGCAGTATGTTTTCAGGTATCTAAATATTAACTGTGCCAGACAATCAAGGCACTGGGATTAAGGGGTAGACCAAAGCATGCTGCCTTCTTTCCCCCAAAGTCCTTGGTACCAAAGGATCACAGTGAGTCCAGATTTCTGCAAAGGTGTTGCAGCAATGTCTGTGCAAGGAAAAAAAACAAACCAACAACAAAACACACCAAGGAAAAATTAGATCTTGCATTGCTCTCCTGCAAAGAGCACACTTATCTCATTTTCTGCTTGTAGCTTTACTTGTTTCATATGGACCATGCTAGTAATGCATATTTCAACAAGTAAGAATCTCCTTACACACATACATACATACATACATACATACATACAATGTATATATTTTGAGATCCTAGAGGCTTTCCCAGCTGTGTAGCAGATTACACTGTGCCTACTGCAGTTTTAAAAGATCTGACAGTTTCCAAGACATCTAAATGGCCTGAAAGATCACAGCCTTTGTACTTCAGAAAAGCTACCTGTGCTATCTGCCCTCAGCTAAGACCCTTCTCAATGAAACCCTGACTCCTGCAGGAATGCTGGCATCTTTCCCTCTGCTTTTCTCCTTCCACACCCTCCTAACTCCAGCTGGATGGAGGTCTCATGTTAAGACTATGGCAGAAGGGGAGAAATGGTGTTGCAGCCACGTGATCCAGTGAGGAGGTGGGGATGCCATGAACTCCACAGTCTGTGGAATACAGAGAGGACAGCAAGAGGCTGCTGGTCTTATAGCCACCAGCTGTCATGGCAGTTTGCCTTTCTGAGGTATCAGACAGGGGAGCGGTGTTTGTTCCTGGATATAATTCAGTGTAACAATCAAATTAGGAATGAGTTTGAAGAACTTTGGGCAGGTCTGTGCTCCCTAGGACAGCATTCACCAGTGAGTGAGCTGGGACATGTTTTCCCCTCATGATGATGTTTGCTGTGCATTTCTTTGCTAGACTTGGGTAGTGGTCTCAGCTCAGGATCTGTGCATCTTTTAACAAGCTGTACTGTTGGACTGCAGCAGCATCAGGTGAGCCTCTGTTACTTCCTGGGACTTTGCACACCTCCATTCCATTCCTCAGTTCCATTGGAGCTGTTCTCCTGCTGGAAGCACTGGTGTCCACAAAGAGCATTGCCCTGGACCTCCAGTGTGAGACAGCCATCCCCACCTGCCCCTGCTGACTGCCCAGTGAGGAGTGGCTCAGCTGCTTGCTGTCTCCAGGTAAGCTTGACTGCCAAATCTGTCCCGCACTGCTGCCCCTCCTGGGGGATATTTTGGCCATAAATCCTCACAAAACTTCTCCAGGACTCCTCTCCTCATTACATCTTGTGACTGTATCTGATGGACTGAAGCCACTGCCAGCAGCCTGCAGTCTGCTTGAACAGAGAATCCTGGAGACTATTGGTGGCCAGGATGGAAGGGAAGTGCAGCTTCTGGGAGAGACGTGCCGGGGTCAGGGGTGACTTGTCTGCAAGAGCTGGAAGGTGGGTGATGGTATTTCTCCCTCTGCAGCACAATGCACTGCCCACCCAGAACACTTACTGGCAAAATCACAGATCAACTGATTTTGCCTCAGCATTGCTTCACATTGGAGCAAAAGAATGTGATGTTGAGAAAAGTTTGCATGTCCCAAACATGCTGTGTCATGGCAGGAGATCCACATGAACAGACTCACAGCTGGAACAAAGAGACTTACCAGAGGATTTCACTTTAGTTAGAGCTATGTCAAGTTCTCATTGCATAAGCATGTTATACCATACACAGTTTTTAGAAATACAAATTGGAAAGCCTAGGGTTAGTTTAAATAGTTTAAATAGCAGGTTTTGCTAACCCAGTTCCTTGTGATGGGTGTAAGCCTGGAGCTCATCACAAGTCATCCATGACTCCTAGCAGAAACTGTTTGTCAGATTTCAAATTTGCAAATGAAAATATTGCTGAAAAAAACTGATGGCTGTGACATAACACTACACAGGGGCAAAAATTCTCTTGCTCCTTATATGTGAGTATTGGTGGCCTTACACGAGAAATGAAGAAAAGTGAAGACAAATTGTCCTAGGGTGACTATGATGCCTGTATCCCCACATCGTCTGTTCTGTGTTCTGTACCTTTAAGACTGGTTCTGAGAGTGAGCAAGGAAAGAAGAAGCATGCAGTTTGTTTTGAGAAACAAACTCACTCCTCTGAATCTGCTCTCGTCCTTGGCACAGTGTGGTTGTTTTTTTTTCTTTCGTTGGATGCACGGAGGGCAGCCAGAGAGAGGTTTTTTTTTTCCCTTTGTTAGTCTAGCTAGCTGAGGCAAAGAAGCTTTCCTGGATTGTTTTTTTTTTTATTTTTTTTCTCTTTGGGACTGTTTAAATCTGCTCTGGACTGAAAAACCCAGAGGAGCACTGGGATCTTGCACCCATGGCCCACCGGGCCGGGACTCGGCATTTTCCAGCACTGAAGGGACTGATAAACAGACTCCTGGCACCGACTCTCAGTTTTGCCATCTCTCTCCGGAGCAGCGAGAGGTTGTTTTATTATTATTATTATTATTATTATTATTATTATTATTATTATTATTTCTTTATGCTTGTGGGCATTTTGTTTGTTAAATAAATAAGTTTTTTCCCACTCTTCTCTGAGGGAGTTCTTTCTCCGGACCGGCTGGGGGGAGGGGTTGTTTGGATTTGCTTTTCAGAGGAACCCCATTTGGAGATTTCCTCCCAAATTTGCCCTAAACCAGGACACAAATATAGAGATGGAAGATGGATGAGTGGTTCTTCTTCATCCTGTGTTCTTTGGCTGGAAAATGGTATATGTTGAAATGGGTTTCTGATAATTGCCTTCTAGAAATTATATTTATCCAGAATATCAAAGAGCAGAAAGGCCACAACAGCTTATTTATATGCTTGATCTAGTAGTGTAATTGTCACTGAGGCATATTGAAGTAGTATTTATTTCATGTTACAATCTTGTCTTCATGTTACAATTCTTTCACAATTCAGAAGCAGTGATCACTGACATATTGGGATGGTTAAAAAAAAATCTGCAAGTAAAAAAAAGACTTGTATGAGATAAATATGAGGTTTTCCTCTCACAGGGTACATGCACAGAAATTTTAACAGCTATATGATACATGCAGGGAGAGTGGGGAGGACGCAGTTAAGAACATATCCATAAATTGAATTTGGGGACACTCTGAAATACGTGCCAGCTGCTCATTACCAAACAGTAATTGTGCAACATGTCTGTTTAATCTTCAGGGTGCTGTGGAGCAGCTTCCATCTGCAAGTTGTTCTTTAGTTATGCTGCTTCCATATCGGTGATGACTATGCAACTATTAATATTGAAAGTAAGGGCAGCAGCTGCACACTCTGCATCAGATGGATCCATGCAGGAAGTAAGCACAGCCATCAAACAAGCTGTTGGTGGTGTCTGATATTGTATTTCAAGAGAGACTTTTTCTGAGGAGCAATGAATTGCTCCTCTGTGCAACACTCAGCTATTGCCTTTTTGCTGTTCTGAGTCACAGTGTTTCACTTCTATTTGTTTTCTACGCTGTTCATTTGCAAGCACAAAAACCTCTTAGGAGGCTGAACTTCTGAGAGTGAGCTTGATTTTAGCAGAAGCCTGTAAAGCACTTATTGAAGATAAGGTGTCCTTCTGAAGGAAAATATCATTCAGAGAACCTAACTGCACAGAGTAGGTCACACAGAACCAGCACATCAGCAGCCGAGGAGGCCGCCCGCACCCTCACTTACATCATGACATTGCACAAAGACTTTGAGACCTTCAAGCTTTTCCTCAGGGAGCTGTTCATACTCCAGCATATCTACTGTGCTCATGTGGATGTCATTCAAGGAGCCATTTCCCTTCCAGCAGGCAGCACTGTTTTCTCAGTGCCTCCCTCATTTCCCGGGCAAAGGGGGTGGTCTAGGGCAGTACCTCCCACCTGGGCACTGACCTCCACTGCAGGAGAGACCTGCTTGGCCTTGGCCGTGACCTGGTGCCACTTACCCAACACCTGTGGGCAAGACCTCTCCTTGAGGAACAACAGGGACATCATCCAGCTGCTGAAGGGCCTTGGGGGCAAGAACATCACACCCAGGGTGCTGCCACCTCCCCACCTGTACCAAATACATGCACAGGGAGCAATTTTACTCTTCCTTTTCTTCCATGCTGTGGACATTTGTGTGCAAGACACCCCCAGCCACAAAACCTGACCATCTATTTTGGCTCTGCCTATGTGGCCATCACGTGGCTCTTGGTGGGGTTTGTGCTGGAGAACCAGATGTTCTCCATCTGCTGGCATGGCCCGAGGACACCAACAGCCCTGAGGGGCACTCCTGGGTGATGCCCTGCAGGATCCCAGGTCAGCACGCTTTCACTTGTTTTTTTTTCTGTAGGTACAAATACTTGTGCTTGTTTCACACACGGACAAAGCTAGGAGGGTCTTCTTACAAGAGTATGCAGTGATAGGATGGGGGGAATGGCCTTAAATTTAAAAAGGGTAGGTTTAGATTACATATAAGGAAGAAATTCCTTGCTGTGGTGGTGATGTGGCAAAGGAACAGGCTGCCCAGAGAAGTGGTGAATGGCCCAGACCTGGAAGTGTTCAAGGCCAGGTTGGATGGGCTTTGAGGAACCTAGTCTAGTGGAAAGTGTCCCTGTCCATGGAAAAGGGTTTAGAACTACAAACTCTTCAAGATCTTTTTCCAACCCAAACTATTTTATGATTCTATTTCATAGGTGCAGAGGCACATACACATGCAGAAACATAATCTGAGGTTGATTTTGGCAAAACCTAGATGAAAGATTTAATTGTTATATAAAGCTGATCTATCAAATAATCTTACTGGCCCTTTTTGAGCATTGAAGGAGAGGTGTCTATGCTGTCCAGAATGTGCATTACCGTTCCATGTCTGAGCAGAAAGATGCCTGAGGATCTAAGTTCAAACAGAAATCCTTGGACATTTCAGCTAATTAATCTGTAAAATCTGAGATGATAAAAAGAGAAGTAATAAAGATTAAAATGTACAATCTATACAAGCATTGTAGTAAAAAAAAATTTGTACAAGATGTTCATCTTGGTGTGGGAAATTTTATTTTTCAGCAAATTTAAGTTAATTCCTTCCAGAAAATCCTGAATTCAGGCTGGAGTTGACTTCTAGTCTTCACATGCTTTTCTATGGGATCTCACGCAGCAGCTCTCCCATAGCAATTGCAAAAAACCCATGAAAATCGTAACTACTGCCTAAACTCTATTATACAAGGTCAAGAATTTATGCAGAGAAGCAGAATAAGAATGAGTATTTTCATCTTTACTGTGTGTATTTACTATTACATTTACCTTGTTCCCATGACTGGGAAAGGGTTGGAAGATGAACAGGATTTCATCCTCATGCATGCTGCTTTTAGGAGCACCTGGGAGGACTCCACTGCTCCCCACTGCTGAGACCTTTTCAGCAGCCCAAAGCAGGTATATGAAGAATGGAAGCACAGGTAAATTTTTTCTCCTCTCTTTTTCTTTCTTTCCACCTTCTCCCTACTGTAACTTGTGGAAAATAAACACAGGGAGCAGTAACAGATGCAGAGCATGTTTACTTTAACTTTTAAATTATGACATGACTTTATGAGCATAGTGCTTGCTCTTCTGATAACTGTATTTTACAACTGGCCTGCACAAGAAGCACAAGAGATTATTGATCAAGATATTTATAGTATAATTATTAGTATATAGTATTTGTAGCTAGACCACTTTTCCAGGAAGCTGGTTGCTGTGATCTTATTACAGTCCATTGCCTCAGAACCTGTAAACCTGGGACCAGACATGTTCTCCACAGTCAGAAAGCTTTAGGTGGTTGATGTTTGTTGTACTGCACTGTGTAGCTCACATAGCCTGCATATTTCATTGTTGCTTCCATGATAACAACTGTATGTTTTTCAGCATGGGCATAACATTTTTTGTGGTTGGTCTTTTTGCTTCTGAAAGATGCAGCATTTCCCAGCACAAGTGTGTTTTTCTCCTCTTCCTTTTTTCCCTTGCCATCATGTTAGACTGCCTGTCCAAAAGTGGCCATGTGGCTCTGACAGATGTCCTCAGAGGCTGTGGTTGCACAGGATTTTGAACCTAAACTTACAAGGATAACACTCAGTCACACATTCAACTGAATGTATCCAAGTCAGATCCAAGAGTGTTGGGCAACTCTGGGGTGAGAGTTTATCCCTCTCAGGGTATGGGATGCTAGCCTGGGACTCAGTTCCAGGCTCTAGCAAAAAACTCCTGTCCATGTTTGACCAAGCCACTTCCTTTAACTTTCCAGGCATATCAAAGGGAGATAATGATGTCAGGACGATCCAGCTGTTAGAACAAAAAGTTGTAGGCTTCCAGGCAAGCAGAGGAGTCATTTAAGGACCAGTTTGGATGGATAGCATACCATGAAAGAACTAAACCAAACAGTTATTTGTAGTGTCAGTATCAGCCACGATAATCTCAGTTCAGATAAAAGATAATAAAAGACTTTTCCACAAATCTTAAAATAGCATGCTTATTGCCTAGAGTCATGTAATGAAGACCAAGACTTTTTCTTATCCCCTTAAAGGCTAAAGACTTTCAATCAGCTGGTTTTCAAATAGCAGCCTTAACTTATCTATGGTATTTATCTCAGGCCACTTATCTTGCGAAAAACTCCTGCATGACAGAAAATTCTTGAAAGTCACCTTTCAGATAAGAAGGAGAAGCATGGGGGAATTAAAGGAAAGTATTTCCAAGGTATGTAGGTCTGAAGCATCTGTCTGGCCCTTAATGACTTTCCCCAGGACTCAGGAGAAGCATGCACCATCACAGTGCGGGTCTGTGGCCATGTCCCAGGCCAGCAGTGCTACCACTGGGGCACCTTTCCTCTCTCTGCTCATATAAAGCAGAAAATAGGTTCTGATGGCCATGGGAGAGGTGTGCATCCCCAGGCCATGCTACTGAGCCCCCTTACTTCTTCAAAGCCAAATTCCTGCCCTCACTTTCATGCAATATAGTCAGCCTATGAATGATTTGGGACACAAGTCTCGGGTGAAAACAATCCCTCAGGGTGTGCAGGAGTGAGTCCATTGACATACACCTCTACTGCTCACCAGCAATTGACTTATTCAAGTGGGAAAAGAGAGACCACAAGAAGTAACAGCAGCACTTCTCATTCAGAGACACCAACATGCTTTTACAGGAGAGATCAGTGCTTTTATTTTCCATTCACAGAAGCAGGGTGAAATGATAATCCCAATGTCTTAAAGCAGACCATGGGCAAAGCCAGCACTGGTACACTGACACCTGACTCCTGGCTCCTGGTCTCCTGCACTGGACTAAACTGCTCCTCAGAACTGGCTCACCTGTGGAATAACAGAATGTGCTTGCACTGTTGCCTCTTCTCTCCTTGCTAAGGGCGAGTGTGCACAAGATGCCTGAGCACCAGAACGTCCCTTTTGCCAAAATAATCCTTCCTGGAGTCCCTCTTCTTGGCAAGCTGGCCTTTGTCCTCTCTGCACTGTTAGAAAGACATTGTTACTGCAGGCTGGGAAACATATCAGAGGCATTGTCTCCTACCTGCTTTTATAGGATATGTGCAAAAGCTGCTGCTGCTGCGGGGACGTTTTCCAGTGTTCTCCTTTTCTGTTGCTTTCCTTCACTGATTACAAACGTAAGAGAAAGGAGGATCTGGCACTCATTTGTGGTTCTGGCCACCACTTTTATGGTTCCCGAATACCACAAAAAAAAAAAAACCCTGCATGAGAACATTCGCACCCAGACGTTGATTCTCCTGCCTCACCCTAAGCCCAGCATCAATAACCCAGTACTCATATCTCGTCAGGTGCACTTATTGCAGGGAGGTGTGGGAACACATTCAGCTACTGCGGGATCACTGGCTGAGGCAGCGACTCAGTGAGGATTACCAATCGAAATATAAGAGCTGCTAAACGCTCAGCAATCCCCTCAGGCTAAAAGCTGCAAGAGAAAGTTTGCCTGTAACAACTGGCTGCCACAGCAATCACCCATCCACTCCCTCCCCTGTGCCCGGTGGCCAGGCCTGTCCTGGCTGCTGCCAGAGCAGGTTGCCCACCGTGTCCTGTGCGAGCCCACAAGCCCAGAGCACTCATCATCTGCAAGGGTAGGTGACATCAACCACAGGGCTGCTTCTCATCAGATGGGGACAGCTGAGAACATGAGCAGCCGAAACCTGCAATCTTTCAGCATACATTTTGTTGCTGCTAATCTGACACTAAAATTGGGGATCAGTTGAAGACGATGTTGCACTCTAGCTTGTGCTTACTTTTCCAAGGATTCACACAGCTGTGTGCCAGCCACAATTCCAAGCGGTTTTGACACAGTTGCTTATTGTGCCTGTCCAAACTCAAAGAATCAAACTTACCTCAGCTCTCTCCAGGCAGGAAGAAGGTTGCTAATACAGCCATAAATTTTGTCTATTATTGCAAAGGAAAGAAAATGGTGGATAGTTTTGTTTGTGGGTGGAGTGTTAAACCACACCTAGACTTTGAAAGTATATCTGCATCATCCTGAAGTCAGCTCCTCAGTAGGGAGCTGAATGGTACCCAGAAAAATAAGAAAAATAAGAAAAAAGGCCACAGGTACATCTCCAGTAGCAGCAGTAGGATCACAAGGGAGATGGGAGTTGTCCTTCGCTGCAGTTTATCTGGTGCAGTAGCCTTACTTCCCAAAGAGAGCTCTTTGCTGCCAAAGCACGTCTCATTCACACCCCTTGGATGTGAGTGTGAGATGAAAGAGAAGTACCAGAAAATTCCAAGTAGCACTACTATTTTAATCTACCACGTTAGCCATTTCCTTATTTTAAAGTTTTTACGTGGCCAGTTGCTTGAACAGACAGACCTGCAGTTTTTTTCAATGCTTTAGCTTGCACTGAACTTTTCACCACAGCAACTTAATAATTCAAAATCATTTTGGTGCCTCTCCATCCCACTGTCATTTGTAGATGGGCTGTTGGAACAACCTTCCCTGCAATGCACACGTCATACCAATATACACTAATGTGGCTCTGTTCTGCCTGGTATAATTGTTAATTTTCCTTAGCTTTGTTCCCACCCTTCAAAAGTCAGACAGACAGAGACACATAAGTTTCTTTAGTATGATTCCAGACAGTGATGCTGGTTGAATAAGCCATGCTCTAGAAAAAAGGTATTTTGTACCTATGTCTTCATCGTTACTCATATAACTAATCCTCGTTCTTTTGTTCCTATTCTCCATTATTTTAATGAGACTTCCTGATTGAGCAAGAACTTCTCATGGGAATAAAGTATTAAAAACACAGGGATTTTCCTGTGACTGTTTTTGAGTCTCAGGCCCACAAAGTTGTTGTAATCTCACCATCAAAACCTTCCTCTTTTGAAAAACCTGCTCAAGAGAAAGTGTTGCAACACCATTGGAGCACTCACAAAAACACCTTAATTGCAGAATTTCTGAAAAATTGCTCTTGTCCTCTAGCCCCTGTTCAGACATTATAGTTCACCTGAGAAGACATGACTTAAATCAGGCTTTGGTCTATATGCAATTCACAGTCATTGGAATCTAAGTACTGCAAGGGAATAATCCTTTTCTTCACAACCAACTGTTTGCTTCTCACTGAAACAGCAATTAATGATGATGGGATAAGGATGGGTATGTCTTCAATAAGACTTGTTAAAAAAGGACAGCTACTAAATGGGCTTGTGCTCCCTTATTTGGTTCTCCTTTATCTTTTAAACTATCAGACATTGGTGTAAGATGCTTCAAAGAGCACAGCTCCTTGAAGAACAGAATTAGATGAGAGTAATTTAAGGAAGAGTTGTTTTTCAGTCTAAATACCAACATCAGGTAATGTCTGTGATAACTCATGCATGTAACCAACAAAAATCAGTCCAGCAGTAACAGAGATTTTCTTGACATTCCCAAATGCTGAGTTGCCAACAGCCCTGAGTTGTTTTAGGGGGAAGATCCAGCCAGACCACCTGAGCCTATCCCCTCCTTTCACCTATGAGCAAATTCATCTGGCCACACCTAAAGCTCTGCTGCCCATGTTGAGATGCAAACCCTGATGTCAGCACACAGCCAGAGTGTAAATTGGCAGAACCATGCCTGAATGGCTGCTGGGGTGGGCACTGGCAGTTCCTGCAGAGCAGCTCTCCCATTGCCCGTCCTTGGCACCCAGCATGTCCCCACAAGCCCAGCTCTCTCCCACTGGGAAAAGCAAGTGTTTCCTGAACCGCCCTCTAGAATTCAGCTCCTCTAGAGCAGGACTGCAACTCTCCCATGTACACCAGAATTAGTTTATGGCAGAAAAGCTTCCTCCAAAACATATCAGAGGACGCTACCAGAACTGAGACTGTTTCCTTATTATCCATCAGACGTTTAAACACAGGAGGTGAAGTTTAGCACTCTTATGACTGTCAGTAGCCTAACAGCTCAAGAAGATGACATGCATTGCCTTAAGTCAGAACACTTTGTTTTAAATAAGCTTCTTGCTTTTTTTTCTGAGTTTTAATTATTTATTTCCTGGTTCTGAGGTCTGCTTTGAAGCTCAACAATCTTGAGTTTATTTTAGTTAAACCTTCACCCTACCACACACACATTTTTGCTTTCACAAAACCCAGAAATTAATATTTCTGGTGGCAAAATATGAAATTAAGCCTTTGTACATATTTAAGGAGGGATGTTGAGGGTTTTTTTCTCCATTGTTGTGAACTCATCTTGAAAGAAAATCTTTTCTTCTGAGGACTGCCCTCCCATCTTTACCAGCTACCTCCCTCCCCTGGTCAGGTGAGACAACTTGTCTTGCCGGGCAAACAAGAAAATAGACAAGCCAGAATTTCAGAGCAAATCATTCTTGCATGCCATCTTATGCACCTGGTCAGACAAATTCTTGTTGCTGTACAAGAGGTGACCCTTTCCATCCTACCCACAACTGCTCATCAGCTTCTCTCCATCTTCCTAAACACTGGTGGCTGGATTGCAGATGCTGGGGAGACTGCCCTTCCCCATTGTGGGAGGTGGCTCGTGGCATTGGCTTCAGGAATGGGATCATCCAGGAGGTGCTGGCCAGTGCAGGGGTGGGCACTGTGATGGAGGTGGGGGAAGGGACTGGTGGTGGCCACTTTGGTGCTGCTGGTCATTGCTGAGCAGCTGAGGCACAGTGGGGGCGAGTGGTGGGCAGTGGGGACTCTCCAAAGGCCATGATGCTGGAGCGGGCACGTGGCACACTGCTGGCAAGGCAGGCACCCCCCCTGAGGGGCATACAGCACTGGGGTACGTGCCTGTTGATTGTAAGTGTCCTGCAGCCCACTTATATGTGATCCACATCAAGCCCTGCATGTTTCCCAAACCTAAATATATAGCTCCAGTGCTCAGCAAAAGTTACCGTGGATTTCAATCATGTCTTGCAGAATAACGTTCCGAAGGATGGGAACAGTTCAGGCAGATTTCTAAAAAACAACCTCCTGTGCATCAGTTTGTAAAGCGCAGGAGAAAAGCTCGGATCAGTTGGTGGCATAGGAGTGAAAAGAAACTGTCCCTTTGCCTAGAGAAAAATGCTGAAGGGGAAGCACAGGCTGTCTCAGGGGGCTGTTGGTAGATAGGTTTGACCCTGGAATCACAAGTATGGCATTTGGAAGGTCAAGGCAAATCAGGCAGCCTTTTATGCTGCAAGGTTTCCAGCCTAATGTTGGTTTAAGTGTGCCACAGAAATGGGGGTGCAGTGGATCATGTTGTGTAAGCCTCCTGTGTTTGTCTTCATGGTCTGTGGTGGTGATGCAAGGAGGAAAGGGAAGGGGCGGCCTCTTGGAGTCAACACATGCAGAACAGCTCTCACTGGAATTGCAATGGCAAAAAAATGAAGGGAAGGGCTTAGAGGGGATGTTGCCTTTGGGATTGTGTTGCCTTTGTCCTGTGAGAGTGGTCCAGGCTCTGAAGCAATGGTTTTCCTTCCTCCAAACCTCCACCACTAAGAAAAGACATGAAATTAAAGGCGTCAGAGGGGCTGACCCATCTCTCATTGCTGTCTCCACACCTGAGCAGTGCAGTGCTGCTGGTGGCTGTTCTTGTTTCCAGAGCAGTACTCAGCATTGCTGCCCATGAGGTGCCTCTTTCCTGTTCCTGGTTTTCAAGGACAAAACTCTGCTAACCGTGACAGACAAAAGCAGAGCGAGCAGCTCATGACAATATTTATTTTAACTTTGATAAGCAGCATCTTGTCTCAGACAAACTGTCTTTTTAAGGACAGAACCCCAGGAAAATTCTGAATCTGAAATCAGTCACTCAAGCAATTATTTAAAGAAAAATATGATCTTTTTTTTTCCCATACTGAGCTACATTTTACCCTACTTTTTAGTTAACTTACAAAGATGCCTAGTTTGCTCAATTTGAGAGATAGTGAATAATGTGAAGTCAGTAGTTTTGTATTCCTGGAAGGCAGTGCCTTCCAGTATTTTTGTGGATGTCCTGGGGTCATTCCTGTTTTGTCAGATATCCTTCTGCTTTGCCATTGTATCAGCATTTTCCAAAACTTCCCACACACCACATTTATTGCCATCTGTTATGAACAGATTTTTAATTTGGGATGGTAGTGCACATCCCAGGCTATTTAAAGCATTTATCCCCTGCCATCACTGTCTCTTTTTCTCTTCATAAAAGGTTATCTTTACCTTAATGCTTTCTGTGAAAAAATAGTATTTTTCTGAATGTTCCCTGGGACAAAGCCACAATTTTTTGAATTTGCTTTATTTGATAAACTCAATATACAGAAGGGGACAAATAAAATTATGAAGTTCTGGTTATAGCTGACACACACTGGTGTTTATGGCAAAGTGCTATGGTAGCTCTGCAGTTGGATCATGCAGTCTTTTTTGCATTTGTTTTAAAAGTCATGAGTCAGTTTTTGTGGCGTGGCACTTGGTGTGAGTTGTGTGGCATTTGATATTAGTGGCATTCCTCAGGGGTTGGTATTGGGACTGGCACTGTTTAACTTCTCTGTCAGTGACACAGTGGGATTGAATATACCCTTAGCATGGCTGATGATGACACTGAGCTGTGTGGTGCAGTCAGCACACTGGAGGGAAGGGATGGCATCCAGGGGGACCTGGACAGGCTGGAGAGATGGGACTGTGCAAACCTCATGGAGTTCAACAAAACCAAGTTCAAGGTCGTGCATGTGGGTGAGGGCAATCCCAAGCACAAATACAGACTGGGGGAGAATGGATTGAGAGCAGCCCTGAGGAGAAGCACTTGGGGCTGTTGGTTGCTCAGCATGACCCAGCAGTGTCTGCCTGCAGCCCAGAAACCCAAATGTGTCCTGGGCTGCATCCAAAGCAGCGTGGCCAGCAGGCCTGGGGAGGTGATTCTGCCCCTCTGCCCTGCTCTGGTGAGACCTCACCTGCAGTGCTGCACCCAGCTCTGGGCCCCCCAACATGAGAAGGACATGGACCTGCTGGAGCAAGGCCAGAGGAGGACTGAAAAGATGATCAGAGACTGGAGCACCTCTCTTATGAAGACAGGCTGAGACAATTAGGGCTGTTCAGCCTGGAGGAGATAAGCATGTAGGGATAAGACAAGGGGGAATGGCTTTACACTCTAAGAGGATGGGTTTAGATTGGATATATGGAAGAAATTCTTTACTGTGAGGGTGGTGAGGCACTGGACTGGTTGTCCAGGGGAGTTGTGGATGCCCCATCCCTGGAAGTGTTCATGACCAGGTTGGATAGGACTTTGAGAAACCTGGGCTAGTAGAAGGTGTTTTAGTGACAAGTAGAATGTGATAATCAGTGACAAGCAGAGGATAAACTTTTACCTGTTTATATCCTGGATAGGTCCTGTGATCTGCCTAAATCTATATTTATTATTATATAACATCTTGGGTTATAATTGAGTTTCACTAACTCCTTCCAATTATATCATGCTTGAATTTGTTCTGTTAGTCTCCTTCCTTAAACTAACCGACCAACAAAAAAACAAGCAATAAAAACCAAAGCAAAAATCCAGTACTTACTACTAAATTCATGTGAAGGTGCTGTGTGTTAGTGGCCCAGTGTTCAAACAGCACTTGGAGGGCAGTGCTGGTTGGGAAGGTTACATGAATGATCATGTGCAGTAACATACTGAGGCTGTTGCAGAAGAGGGATTTTATTTCTCAAATGAAATCTTTAGGTCTTTTGAGTTGACATCTTGTCTGTTTCATGAAGGCTGCTCTCTGAAGAAACTTGACAACCGTGTTAGCAGCCAGGCATCTGTTGATGTATATTCCAAAGCATTTTACCCCAGTGCTGTGGAGAAAGGTCCCAGAAAGTCCACATAAACCTGAACACAAAGCTCTTAAAAGGACTAACTATTTGATTTTCTGTCAGCTAGTTTCAGTTGTCCCAGGATCCACAGTCAGCACATGATGGGAAGGTGGAAGTGGTGAAGTGGATTGGTATGGAAGAGAGCCATGAAGGTTGTCATGGTAATGTGTAAGTTTTTCTCCATTTTTTCTTCCAGTGCTAGCAACAAATATTTTATTTCAAGAATCCTTAATCTATAACACAGTTATGTGTATTGATGAGAAAAAAAATTGGGAACTTCAGTGAGCTTCCATGACAGCAATTTCACATCAACACAACTATACTGAAACCAGTAAAAATACACAAATAGGACCCAGAATTAGTTTGTGGAAAATCTAGTGTGAGTAAAGGTATTGGTTTCTCTTCACTGACAGAGGAAATTCCCCTGGTATTTTCAGGTGACAACACCCCAGCCTACAACATCACTAGAAGCAGTCAAGAGAATAGCAGTAGCAATTTAATTACTGCTGTGTCAGAGCATAAACTCATGAGAGACAGGATTTTTAGGGATGTTCTGGAAATGCAGCTTGGGTTGGGTTGTCTCACACTGCCTGCAAATCACTTAACACTTGGAGGCCAAAGTATGAGAGATCCAAAAGGAGACACCAGGGCAACGCTCTCCTCACAGCTGCAGGAGCTTTCCATTTTTATCATTTTCAATGGGATGTTTTCTAGCTCCAGCTTTTGTCTTGTTACCCTGTCACTGCTATATTTTTTCTACAAAAATACGAACACAGTCATGCATTCCTGGCGCTTTTTGTGTCTAGAAGACAAGTGTAAAGAATCACAATCAGCAGGATCTTAAACACAGGAATACAACTGCTGGCTATACATATAGATATGGTTTTGTCAAAGATAACAATATTTACTACAGAGAATAACAGAAAACACTGGAAATGGAATAAAGATGCTGCATTTCTCAGATCATACTTGTTCTTTAAATATCTGCTGGGACAAGGTTTGTAACAGCAAACAGGATCTTTTACTAGATCAGTGTGCCTGGTTAGAAAAATCAGATAGGGTTTCAGGCACAGGAGTCCATGTCTGAAAAATAGGGGCTTGCATATTTGTCTTACTTGGCCGACTAACTTGAACTGGAAAAAAAAAATTAAAAAATTATATTCATGCAGGTTTTAGTTTGTCAGTGTCCTTAGATCGTCCGGTGTAAGGACACAGAGGGAGAGATGGAAAGTGGGGAAGATAAGCATCTTCAGGACTAAAAAAGCAGTAACTAAGCTTTGGCAATAACGTTTTGTTTTGTGTTTTGATGTGTTATAAGACTTCTTCCCAAGTTTACTCACTTTCACGGCATACAGTGGTTGACACAAACACAACCTTGGGTTCAATAGACCACAGCCCTATTTTAATTCCACAGTAACAGCCACTAGAGGGAGGCCATCCAACGTCTGAGCAGATTTTCCCTTTGTAAAGTAAAAACTCCCCGTAAAGTATACAAAATCTCAACCGACCAAGCATGCTGCAGAGGGAAAAAAAGTAATTAAAACTGGGGCTTGAGAATATTTTGGTGTGGAAAACAGAAGACAAAAGTCACGGGTATCAGTCATCATGTCCTGAAAAAAAAAAGCAAGGAAGCAAACCTACAAATACTTATTCCTCTAGCTGTTGTGGTTGTATTCACATGGCACGTTAGCAGCACTGTTGAGTGACCCAGTCAGCTGCACAAAAGCGGTAAAAATCGGGATGCCTACATTTAGGGAGCCTCTGTGCTGCTCTCCTGCCTTTCTTCTGGGCAAGCAGTGATGGCTCAAAGAATACCACTTGAACAACAGCAATTTACCACCAAGTTTATTAAAACATTGCTAATTTTAGAGTCTTTTAACAAACTGGATTGCAAACTGCAGCAGTTTTGCAACAGGAACACAATACTTTTATATGTCCTGGAGCATGGCTGGTAACCCACAAGGAAGGCTCTGAACAGACAGGATCTGCCTCAGTCAGCTTATTCTGCTTTTACAGCTGCCAGCATCTAATGATGTGGATTCCGGCAGAAAGGCACCAAAAGTTTACCTCCAGAGAAGAAATTCTGTTTAGTATTTTCAAGAGGGGAGAAGAGGGCTTTGCTATCTTGCTGTCGTGGAAGAAGCTGAAGAGAGAAGTATTTCACAGTTTAAAGAGGGAGTTTTAGGAACATCTAGAGAGTTAAGCGAGGTCTGGGACCAGGCCTTCCTCTCCTTGGTCTAACAAGCTGAATATCTCCCAAATTGAAAAATCTCCAATAAAATAAAACCATGCTCACTGTTTTGTGTGAGTATTTAAAGTAGCCCAGAATACAAACAACATCACATTTCATTGTTCAGACTCCAGAGGTGAATAGCAAAATATCACTCAGCAGCAGAAGCAATGGGGTTGGCATTTTGAAACTTATGGATATGACAGCATGTTACAATCTGAACCTGAAGAAATACAGTTATTTTATGGGTACACAGATATATTATGGGTTATATTACCTGTTCAAATAAGAATCCAGAAAAACATCACAGATTTCTATCCATATGTTATTCAAGAGATTTTTAAAAAAAATTGTTTTGTTTTGTTTTCAGGAATGGTACTCCAGGTTATGCTTTTCTGTAAGTCAATTAATCTGTTTTCACTGTGTGACTAATTTTTGGGTACAACACCTGTCTCATCAGCCTCTTTTTTTTTTTTTTTTTTTTTTTTGTAGAAAGAACAATATAGTTAATCACTGCAGAAGAGACAAAAAAATGATTTCTGGCAGCCAAACTGAAGAAGTGCATCAAAACCAGTGAGACCTTACCATATTGGTGTTACTTTGAAATAGCAGTAAAAGACAGGAAAAGATGAAAAACTGGAGGGGGTGGCTGGTAGGAAGGATGTTAGGGACAGTTAGACTCCCCTGCACAACAGCAACAGCAGTGATTCAGTTTAGCAGCTGTGGTGCACCTCCACAAAGAGAGCTTGGCCTCCTTTATCTGTACCTCCTTGTCTTCTATAAATATGGTAAAATAAAATAAAATAAAATAAAATAAAATAAAATAAAATAAAATAAAATAAAATAAAATAAAATAATTTCTGATTTCAGAATTCTGAATGAATTCTGAATGGAGAACAGAATATTTCTGAATCAGTATTAAAAAAAGAAGAAAAGTTTTCTGTTCTGTTCAGTCACTCACTGAAACCCTGACCAAGATGGGGCATGCAAAGGACATGCTGCTCTCTCTAATGGGATTTCCAAGCAAGTCAGACTTTCCACTGCAGCCAATATGACTTGCTTAGAAAACCCACTAGATGCCTTTCTGCTTATTTGCTCCTAAAGACTTTTACACACCTTGCCCAATGAGCTGAAATCTCACTGTAGGATGTGTGTGGAACTGCAGCCTTTTGATGCCAAGGACATTAAACCGAGAACAGAAACAGGCTGTCCAGGGAAGCTGGGCAGTCTCCATCCTTGCAGGGGCTCAGAACTCCACTGGAAAAAGGCCTGAAGCTATGACAAGTACACCTGCACAGGCTACCATCACTTCGGGATTAGGATTCATGCCTGTGAAGGAAAACCATCCCCTTTCCTCAACCTCTGTGCACTCGTAGCATCAAGGGTGTTTTTAACCACTGTGTGCTGCTGTACCAGCAGCTCCATGACTGTGCAAACCTCTGGGCCTGATAGAGATACTGCAATGCTTTTCCTTAATTCCCTGGCATCTGAGATATTCAATATATCAAAAATGAAAGACAGAAGCAGCATGTATTCCTCTTCTGCCACCCTGTGTGTGAGGCAGGGAGAAGACATTTGGAGGAGCTAGCACAGCACCTCCTGTCAGTGGTGGGGAGGAGACATCACCATTGCTTGGAAGGGCTTGTTTTATCTTGAACTCAACATCAGGATTAGTTTAACTGTCCATTACTGCAAGACATGGAGTACTCTGCTGGGCTTCTCTGCAGCACAATATTTGCAATGGGAAGCGTGAACTGACAGGGCCAGTGCTTGCTAAACCTCAAATTAACTGAAGCTTTCTCTTACAGGGGTTATTATCTGTGAGATGTGGGAGCTGAGGGTTTCTTCACAAGCTTTCACCTTCCTCAGAGACACTATTTCTCCAGGTGCAGTAAGCACTGTCAGGTGCTTGTTTTCCAACCCACAGCACGGCACTGTGAAGTTAACAGGAGAGCTGAGACATGAGTCAGCTCGTGGGGCCTGATCCAAGCCAGTAGAACAACTCACAGCTTTCATGCAATTTGCCTCTTAGCTGAACACACCCAAATGCCACCAAAAATCCCCACCCCTGGGAAGATGTATGTTCCCTGTGTGCCTCTGACATCAGAGGGGCCTCAAACAAATTCCTGGGCAGCAGGTCCACGAGTAGGATTTGTTAAAGAGAAGGGAGGACAAGTCTTAGGCCAAGCCTGTGGCTTGATGTCCTGCACCAGTGCCAGCCTAAACCAGCAGGCTCACAGCCCTCCCACTCCCACTCCTGCCAGAATTGTCTGTGTCTGACCTGTATCAATTCCTCTGCCAAGAGGCCAAGCAGTAGTTGTGCCAGCCCAAAAGAAGATATAGTGGAGATAATCCCAGGACTAGGAGCCAGGCAGCTGCTCAGGTTGCCTCTAGTGACACAAAAACCCCAAAACAAAACCAAAAAACCCCACCCCCCTCCCCCCCAAAAAAAGAAAAAGGAAAATTAGAGGTTTACCAAGGTATCCTTTCTACTTCACTTTAGGAATGAAACCAATGTGTATGTAGAATCATAATATTATAGAAAGGTTTAGGTTGGAAGGGACCTTAAAGATTATCTAGTTCCAACATCCCAGCCGTGGGCAGGAATGTCATTCACTAGTTCAGGCTCCCATCCAACCTGACCTGGAACACTTCCAGGAGCACCCAGAGATGCAGAACAGAGAAAAATTAACATTTTAGTGAGCTTGTAGTCTGGTTCAGTTTGCTCTCTTGCATATCTCACTCTGTTGGCTGTATCAATTCCTCTGCCTTATCCCTCAAACCTTGTCTCACTTAATTTGTGAGCACACAGCAACCATGAATCCATCATTTTGAAACCCACAAATGCAGGCTGAAACTTTGGCACCCATGAATAAATCATAGCATAGCCACAAGAGGCATAAAACTGAAGCAGCCAGTAGGATTGTCTGCTCATGGGCTTCCGAATCAGTTGCTGGCTTCTAATTGAGTTAAAGCATCAAAGATTCTGACTTCTGTGAGCTGTGAGGTCACCAGTGACATCAGCAGCACCAAATGATGAATTAAGGTGCTGCAAACAAAATGAAGAATGGTCTCAAAATCAACCCATTGGGACACACTGATTCAGAGGTCACAATAATGTGTTGCATTGTGATGTGCAGGAATAGATCAATACCCTCAGCCTCCACCAGGAACCAGCCTGGGACCATACAAACATCTAATGAACAGCTTGACATAATGCTGAAAAGAAGTTTTACTGGCATTACTCCACAGCAGAGGGGCACTTTTGATGACCCTCTGCAAATCATTCTCAATGGATTTAAACAAAGACCAATTTTCATTGTTCCAGATTCACAGTGCCACCCTCTAGCTATGGCTTTGGTTCCACCTCCGTCCTCCCCCCCCACTAGGAATCCAGGGAAGATTCAGATCTTTGGTAACAGAGGGTCATCCAAAGAAAGGTCTTCGCCTAGCAAATCCTGCTGTCTCATGGCTGGTGACTGCCAGCACGGTGGTGGTTTCCTGTGTGGGCATGAAGGCTCACTCATAAGAACCATAAACAATTGGCTGATGTGTGAATGTCATTTCTGCAAAGGGCACCTGAAGAGACTGAAAACAGGAATTACAAATAGGCCTAGAAATAGGCACTCAAGGTAAAACAACGGCATTAAGTAGGTAACACCAAACCTTTCTATCTGATTTGATTAGGTACTTCAACTAAAAGCAAAGGTCCTGCTTCAAACAAAGGAGCCAGCCTGGCTTTGATCAGCAAGTCACTGCTGACAATCATTAGCACCGTGTTAGCCAGATGCTTCAGGCCATCTAATGGAACGAAAATGCAAATCGAGTTCTCTCCACAAAAGGCTGCAACCTTCAGCAAATGTGATCCATTGTCTTAAGTCTTTTCCAGGCAATGGAGCTCTGAGAACGTGGGGAAGGGGAGGACAACTGAAAAAATAGAGAAAGCCTTTGGACAAAAATGGGAAGGAGGCAGAAGGGAAACAAAGATGGAAAAGGGAAAACACAGCACGTGAGAGAATTAACTGAGAGTGTGAAGGGGTGATAAGCTAAAGAGGGTAAAAATACTGTTTTGGTAAGTGTCATTTGTTCAGGGTAAGTCTGCTTTTCCAGATAACCTGGAGCAAACTGTTGGTTTGACATTGAGCTTGTAAAATAGCAGTAGATGGCCCTCTTCGGTTTTGTTTTGGGAGTTCTTGCTTGTTTTGGCTTGGGGTTTGGTTTTTTATTTGCTTGTTTCATGAAAACCTGACAATCATATTAACTTTCTTTCAGTTGAAATATATTTATACTTTTAACTGTTCATATAAAACAGAACAAAGTTCTAGACTCTTCTTCAGAGTCTTTTGTAGAAGCCAGCACGGAGGAAAGTTCATTGCCTTGTGAAAGAACTGGTCACACCATAGCTTATTGTGGTCCAGCTTCAGATTTTCTAATTTCTTTTCCTTGCAAATCTATCCAGGCTCAAGCACAGATACCCTCAGTAGTGAAGGTGGGGAAAAAAACGAAGCAGAAAGCACAATCGACAGGTCATTTGTGCTGGTCTGTAGGTAGGATTTGAAACTTGCCAAGTTCAGTAAATCTTTGGGTACACATTAAAGCACAAGCCCTGCCAGAGGTCAGAAGGTAATTTGTCTCGGAAGGTAATGTGTCACGGGCCTAATGACATATTCCTTCCTGTAAAATACATAAAGGATTTTGTCACAAGCACAAACCTCAGTGCTCAGTTCTCAAACCACATCTGGGAAGCGAGGAGGCAGCTGAGAAATTTGCATCACTTTCACTGTGTTTGTGCCACACAGAGTCATGGACCAGCTGGGGTTGGAAGGGACCTCTGAAGCCCACCGAGGCCAACCCTCCTTTCTCGAAGCACGGTCAGAGCTGTGTCCAGTTTGGGGAAGAATATCTCCATGGATGGAGACTTCAGAGCCTGCCTAAGTGCCTCTTCTGTTGTTTGGCCCCCTTCAAAATGAAAGTGTTTTTAATTTATACTTGAATAAAATTTCTGGTATTTCGACATGTGCCTATCGCCCTTTGTGCTGTTAGTGGGTACCACTGAGAAGACCCTGGGTCTACCTGCTTTACCCTTTCCCATGAGATATTTATATGGATCAATAAGGAGCCTCTGAGCTTTGCATTCAGACTGAACAGTTCCAGCTCTCTCAGACACTTTTTGCATGAAAGATGCTCCAAGCCCTTAATCATCTTCAGAGCCCTTTGCTGGACCTGCTTCAATATGTCAATGCCTGCCTTGCACCGCTGAGCCTAGAACAGAATTCCCAAGATTCCAACTGGGTCTTACCACAGCTGAGGGGAAGGGTCATCTGCCCAAACCTGTCTAATGCAGCCCAGGGTGCTGTCTCTCACTTTTGCTACAAGAGCATACATGGGCAACTTCTTGTGACATTTTAGAATGTCCAAGACCTTTCCTGCTCTCCAGGAGCAGGAAAGCTGCAGCAAAGCTGCTCTCTAGCCAGTCAGTCCCAGACTCCCCTACAGACCCAGACCAGGAGAGCTGCACTACCCTTCAGGGACTGGGACTGATACCAAGCCCCTCAGGATTTGAACAGGGGTTTGAGTCAAACTTTGCAATTCTTTTTGGTTAATCAGTAGCTGTTGTGGGACAGTTATGATTAAGCAATTGTATTGTGAATATCGTATCCTTGTCCAATCTTTTGCTTTAAGGAAAAGAGAAGACAATCCCAAGATGAATGGGCTGTCTGGACAAGAGCCACCGGGAGTGAAGTCAGCAGAACTGAGCTGAAGTCAGCAGAACTGGCAGCAGTAAATTTTGGCAGTGGGCAATCACAACCACTGACTCATTGAGCACCTACTCAAAACAGACCCCAAACTCAAATGAGAGAAGAACTGCACCTGCGGACTAATTAGCATGAGAAGTAAGAGACATAACTAGCAAATGGACAGGGGGTCAAGAACTAATTATAGGAAAGTTACGTAACCAATGAATGTTTCTGCCTTAGTTTGTTAAAGTATAGAAATAGTGCAATTAGTTTGCTAAAACGTATACATTGTGTAAAGTATTGATGATAAGTGAGCAGATCAAACTCCCTACTTTGTGCAAACTAGAACCCAAAATGAAAATACCTGTCTCAGTGAATTGGCAGTGAGCACCAGGTAGCAAGCCAACCTTCGGGACAAAGGACTGCAGGGCTGGGCATACAGCTCCACGTGGTGCTGGGGATTGTGCCCTGTAGCACCACACCACCATCACTCCCCATGTGCGTGGCATCCTCAGCAGAGCTGCTGAGGAATCCAGATGCCTTCTTTTGACATCCGGTTTGGGCTTCCAGGGCAAGGCTGTCTTCCGAGAGGAGACACCAGGACCTACCCTCATGGTGGGCAGAGTCAGCCACCTCCAGGACAGACCTGCTGCTGGCCAAGGCTAAACTCATGATGACACTGGTGGCACCTCCATGATAATGTATCTAAGAAGTGCAAAGAGCTCACTGCACAACAGCATCAGCAGCTGGAGAGAGGAATAAGAACCTTTTGAGAGGAACAGCCCTGCAGACAGCAAGGTCAGTGCCGAAGGACAGGAGGTGTTCCAGGTGCAGCCCGTGGTCCAGCCCACGGTGAGGCAGGCTAACCCCCGCCAGCCCACGGAGCAGAGATCCACCTGCGGCCCACAGAGGACCCCACACAAGTATTATATTAAAGCTGAACGTGCCCCGGAGGAAGCTGCAGCCCACGGAGAGAGAAGCCCACCCTGGAGCAAGTGTGCTGGCAGGATCTGTGACCACGCAGAAGATCAACACTGGAGAAGCCTGTTCCCGAAGGACTGCACCCCCATGGAAGGACCTACTCTGAGGCACTTTGTGCAGGACTGTCTCCCGTGGGAGGGACCCCACGCTAGAGCACGGCAGGAGCGCTAGGAGGAAGCAGCAGCGCAGAAGAGGCGCGATGGACAGACCGCAACCTTCACTTCCCAGCTCCTGGCACTGTGGCGTGATGTCGAGCCTGGGAAGAAACTGGAAGGCGGGTGTTTGTTGCTCCATTTCTTACTTCCCAACAGTGTTACTGATGGGCAATCAATTAAGCAAATCCTCCCGGAGCCGAGGACCCACCATCACCACCGCGCTGGCGGCGGCGCGGGCCCTCCCCGGGTGCCGTCACGGGCGGCGGGCGGGA
>JANPWX010000049.1:3131426-3159653 GCA_024734555.1 Trochalopteron elliotii
CATCCATCCATCCATCCATCCATCCATCCATCCATCCATCCATCCATCCTCCTCATTGCAATGTGCAGCTGTGGCTGCTGCAGAGCTCTAAGTTGGTCCCATTACATGAGGGGTAGAAATGCAGAAATATAACCTTGACAGAGTATCTCTAGAATACCTTTTACCCTGTGTGATGCAAACAAACTTGAGGCCTTGGAAAAAAGTATACAGCACTTTCACTTGCCTTTCTTCTTCAAAGAAACAATGGCCCTGTAAATTTCATGTGAATGTTGATGGGATTTCTTTTCCACATTTAGAGATAAAATAATCTGCAGTAATGTCTAAGATGTTAATTGCTCTTTCAGTTTGATCCTTTGAATTGCTTTCTGTTTTCTAATCATATTTTCAAGTAGGGTTGCTCTCTTTCCAGTTGTAGTATTTAGTGCCACTTTCCAGTTCAGAATGTCCCAGAGAAATGGGAATTTTAAATAATATTTACCTCCCACATAGTGAATACTGTCACCATCCCAGCTTTCTGGCAATTTTGAGCCTGCCTGTGTTCGAGGGAATAATCATTCTTTTGCAAATAAGGGTTGAGGGAGAGCTAGTGACCTTTTCAGAGGATTAGAGTTTGTGGGTGATCAGACCATGGTCTTAACCCTGGTGAGATCTCCTCCCTTCTGTTGAGCCAGTGGAGCATGCTTACCAAAGCTGCTGAGAAGCTGCTAACGACATCTTTGATGCTGAAGAAAATCAAATTGTTTACTCACAGAGGGAGGAATTCCTGTCTATACGTGTAGGTCTTTTTGACTGGTGCTGCTCAGTGTCCAAGTGTGGCAATGCTTTGCTGGTATTTCTGTGTCAAAAGGTTCTGACTGGGCTTCTTTCCTACAGTGGCATCTGGCACCTTGACTGCTGTTATGGGGATGAGATTTTACAACTCCAGAAAGGCCATGCCTGGGATAATTGCCGGTGCCAGGTAAACCACCTGTCCTTTGTTCTTGTCTGTGTTACTGAATAAACATTTTATTTAACTTATTTGTGGATTATACTGTTTTAAAAATGTTACATGGTGAGTTCTGTGAGAAATGAAATCTTGTGGTGGCGTTCAGCTAAATGGAATGATGTCAATGTTTTCTTCCTTCTTGTTCTTTATGGGATTTTTGCCTCCACCTCCCTCTTTTTATAACAACTATTCTGTTTCACAGTTTACTGATGGTTGGACGGCTTGGATTGCAGATGATGGAAAAAACCTATTAAGCCATAAATCTGCATCAAGTGACTTGAAGACATGACTGAGAAGCCCCAAAATGTTACGGCCTAAATGTGCTGCACATAAGTGGAAAAGGCACTGCTACCTGTGTGCTGTATTTTTCATATCCTAATGCATGTGGGTTGTGTTTTTAAAGGACCTACATAGAGAACCCTTGTCATGGTATTTGTATTAACCTTTTCTGCACTGAAAGCAAGCAAGAAAATATGAGTATAGCATTAGTTTAGCTTCTGGTCCTGCAACTTGGTCAGCAAAGACCTCCTGGCCCTAGCATTCAGACAGTTGCAGGACTGAAGCTTAAGTGCACATCTGACTTGTCCTTCTAAAATCATGTATAAAACCATGTATAAAACCAATTTGTCACTAGTAATTAATACAATAAGCATGCTTCTGATGTTCCATCTCCCTTTCCATGCCAGTTTATCCATTCATAGTGTTTGTCAGGGAGTTTGTTCCCCCAGCACTGTGTGTTAGAACCTGGTCCCACAAAACACAACCATGGAGCCAGCTGTTGAGGCTCTGCTGTAACGCAATAAATGCATATCCATGCCTTGCAATCACTTGTAAGCTCAGCTCTATGCCATTCATTTCACTTTTACAGATTACTACTCACAAATCAAAAATAGTCTTTATTAGGTACTGCTGGATTGTAGGCACAGCTTTATTAAAATGTTATTTTAAATAAACTAAGAAATTATTATTAAAAACTTTTGTGTTCTACACAGCTTATTTTGTCTCTGATTGTTCATCTGGACTGATACAGTTTGGTGCCTTTCCTGCAGGGTATCGGGATATGTTTGCGAGTGTGAATTGTATAAATAATCTATTCTATCCCTGAAGCTAGTGACTTGTAAATATAAAAATCTGAACTGGGAGGGAGATGGAGCGCACAAAAGCATACAGACCACATAATCAGACATGTATTATATTAAAGTTTTTTAGTTTGGGGTTTGGTTTTTGTTGGGTTTTTTTTTTGTTTGGTGGTTTTTGGGTTTTTATGGGTGAGGGTTTTTTGTTGTTTTTTTTTTTTAATATTATTATTTTTCTTTTTTTTTTCTGAGGGGATAATCTATTTTAGATTTAGAAAATACTGTATGAAAGTTTATTTAAAGACCAAAGGGCTTATTTGATCAGTCTTTGTCCTCAGTTGATTCCCTTAATGCCTGAAATCATTCTAAATATAAACCTTCCATAGAGAAATACCCTGGAAGATACACATGGATGGTAATGTATCCCGTTTCTGGTCTCATTTAACTTATGTCCCTTTTTGCACAGATCCTGAGCTTTGATTTCTTCAACCTTTTTGCTTTGGTGCTTGGTACTGAGAGAGATGGAAGCAAGAGGGCCTGCCCATTAGATTGGTGAGACTCTGGAGTTTCTCAGAATTTTGAGTATCAGGGTAGTACCTTGGCAGGAAGATCATCTCCTGTGGTTTTCCTTGTTGCAGCAAAACAGGCAGGGCAGTGACCTTCTGCTGTGTGAGCAGGAGGTGCAGAGCTGGGCCGGTGGCCACAGCCAGGCTCTGCCAGCAGGGCAGTGGTTTGCCAGGCAAGTCACAGGGATGAGGCAAGGCTGAGGTCAAGCCAGGATGCCAGGTCAATCTGTTCCAGAGCTGCAGGGATATGGCCAGGAAGGGATACAGCTCCAGAAGAGTTCCAGCAGCCTGGTCCCAGGCCAGACAGCTTGGGTCCCACCTGGCTTGAGCACAGATCTGGATGGGGAACTGTACTCAAGAGCATCATCTTGGAGCCCTTATTCATCACCCTGCAGAGTTCAGCTTCAGGGGTTCACCTGTATTTACGTTTCTCTCCTTTCTCCCTGCATAGAAATAAGGGGTGTGCAGGCCAGCAGATGATTTGTTAATATGTCACCCTTTTAAGTGCCTAATTCCAGCCCAGGACCCAGCATTGGTGGGCAGGTGTCTCCACATCTTTGTTCTGATCTGAAAAAAGTTAGTAAGCCAGACATTAGCATTTAAGAGACTTCTCTTTAAACTGCTTTATGGTGTTTGTTTTTTTTTTTTCTTGCCTCTTCATATTACTGTTGAAGAATTTTCTTCTGTAGGAGTAGGATGCAAACATAAATGCATCTCCTGCAATAAATTGAGAACAGCCATAACCCAGCAGTTCTGTAATTGTATAATGCTGCTCTCAAATCAGATAACTTGTGAATTTGAATTGCAGTTGTCGTTAACAGAATAAGGAAATAGAAAGCAGAAAAGTGGACTGGTAAGCTTTTAAACGTTTGGATCAAAGTGTGAACCCATGCTGCTGTTTCCTGAGCTTGGAAAAGCAATAGGCTGAATTGAGAACTGCTGGTAGAAGTCATAAATTGAGGTAGAACACTCATGCTCAGGATAAATAGCAGTAATGCAGGCAAAAGAACAAGAGAAAAATCTTAGCCTTACGTACTCTTTACCTCTTAGAAATTTTATTAGCATAGAATAATTTTTTTAAGCTTTTCTGCACTAGCAGTCCAGTGTGTACCAATGAATCAGAGTTAAATGAGCCTGTTAGCCTTTTCTTGCTGTTTGGAACAAGAGTGATTCAGCTGTTGTTGTGCTTTGGTTGTGGACAAGTGAAGACTGATCTGGTTGTGTCAAAGCCCTTTCAAGGTTCATTAGAATGTGACAAGGACAGCATATTTAGTGCTGTAAATAGTACCTGTTTATTTTTCTGCTCTAAGGTGATTCACAGTCACGTGAGCTGTTGGCACATTATTAGTTAATTCCTTGACCAGGCTGTGATTTTAACTGCCATTGGCATCTTATACTACAGATGAGTGATTAATTTATTTGTTTTTTTAAATATAAAATCATAGCTTTTGTGCCTGTTACACACTGTCTGAGGGTGTCTTTCATTGCCATAGCAAGTTAAAGACCTGTTCTGCAGTTAAATTAAGATGCATTTAAGTAGCATAGGGACATCTCTTAGTACTAAGGGAATGACAAATACTTAATCCTAGTCCAGTGGCAATTGAATTAAACTCTCTAGTGCATTACTAACTAGACAGCCCTATCCTTGCATAGTTCTTACAATATTAAAAAAAGTGGCATTTTCTTTAGGTACAGTTTTTCTAACGATATATTTGACTTTTTGGTGCAACTGTTTTATATTAAATTGCTTTCCAGGAAGTTAACATAACCCATATTGACATTGGATCAACAACAGGAGTTTAAATTTTAATATCCATTTATAAAAACCATACAAATAAATTACTTTTTTTGCAATTCTTGAAGTCATCATTAACAACTTTACATCTTTAAAGAGCATACTCAGTTTGTACGTTAAAATGGCAAATTTAATGTTACTATAAAGTCTAAAGCATTTATTCTAAATGCAGTTGTTAACAGAAGTAGCCCAGCTCAACATCCTAATAAACAATTTACTGTACATTGCAAAGTCCTTTGGGCAATATTATTATAAAAGCATAAAAGCTGGGGAAAGTACTGAATGAGCATATAAATAGTGACATACTGAATTATTAAAGTTCTGTCTGTGTTTTCAGGTACCTCAGTTGGCCTTTAAGATTTAAAACAGAAAGCAATGTCTTTGAAGAACAGATCAATATTCTTCCTCATGTAGCCTATTCAAACTCTGTTTTTTAGTCTGATCTCCTAATAAAGACATGTAGGAACAAGAGTTTAGTGCTAACTTAGGCATTTTTGGCTATTTCACCCTTAAAATGACTGACAGACTGCAGCAATTTAGGCTTTTTAAAAGGTCACTGTGATACTCCCTTGACAGGCTGGAGATATATCTCCACAGATCTTTGACCAAAAATGGCAATAAGGTAATTAAAACAGCAGAATCTGATTGTTAGGCTTCACTTCACAGCTTCGTAAGTCATATTCAGTACTTGTTTAGCTATTTTCCAATATTGCTATATCATTCAACAGCCCTCTATCAGCCAGATTTCTAGACCTTCCTTGTGTAGTATCTATCAGTGGATTGCCTATGTCCTGCTACAAGGGTTTCAGTTCTCATTGCTACATGAATATTTGTACCTTATGGACCCTGAGTAACTCTTAGTTACAAGTGAGTTCTGAAATCCTTGCAGGAGACTGATGTTCTTTACAAAGCCAGATGTATGCTTTCATCTTCCTGCTAAGGAACCAGCCTAACACCTGGCAGCCTGCTGCTGCTCTGCTTCAGCCCTTCTTTGTGCTGCTTGTGTGTTTCAAGCACATCCCAGCAGCAGATGTTGCACTGGACGAACAACCCTAACCCTAGTTGTTCCAAAGAGTATGAGAACAGGAGATGTATCTATAGAAAACATCATGTGAAATCTACTTGCTCAGTTTTGGCAATATGTGTTGTACAATACTTCAGTGCATCCTACTTTGCAGCCAGTATTTTACATGGTCTTATATGTACTATACAGGTAATAAAACACAAGGTCTTTTTTCCTTCTTTACTATTGCATAGTCTTAGGAAAAGCTGGAGCAAATAGGCCTTTCAGGTTTCCAAGTGCAGGAGAACACAGAGCATGTAATATCCACAGAGGATAGTATTTTCTATCTGTTCCCTCCATATTTGGCCATCCAGTCTGTTCTCCCATGCACTCGCTGAATGGTTGGGGGGCGAGTTAAGATACTCATGTTTTTTGCTGCTGCATTGAACGTGGGACCTGGTAATGGAGGACGAGCAGCTTTGTTTTTCCAGGAATAATCTGAAAGGAACAAGAACTCAGAATTAATTATGACTAAAAAGGTACTTTACTCCTCTACAGAGAAAAGAATGAGAGCTTACAGATGACATGGTACTCAAGGAAGCTAATGTAGCGGGGTGCTTTGGTCTCCCATATGTCATAAAACACCCTGAGCTGGAAGGGACCCAGAAAGATTGTAGAGTCCAACTCCTGCCCCATACAGGACAACCCCAAGAATCACACCATGTGCCCGAGACCATGCTGTCTATGCTTGTTTTCAGATAAGATTATTTTTTCCAATAGTTTGTGTGTGTATTATTCTCACCTACTGAATACTTGTTTGCAGCAATCCCTCAAGAAAATGCTGAGAATGAAATTCAGTGGAAAAACTGATGCAAATGCCTACAACTCTGTATCTCCTACTACAAAACTGCTACAGTGTGAAAGTGTTCTTTCTTATATCTCAAATATTTTAAAAAGCCTGTCATTATAACATTGATAAACTGATTAAGATTCAGAGAGCTTAGACTGAAAGCTTCTGGAGACCGTCTTGTTCCTTTTGAAATTTTATGCCTTTTGCTTAGCTCAGAACTCGTGGTGTACTTGGTGGCAAGTCGTCTTTGCTCCATTTCCCATTTCTCCATTGATTTCATAGGATTTATTCCAAGTTTGAAGGCTTTTTTTCTCTCTTAATATTGGAACCCACCTGATCTCAGGCACTAGCAGTAGCACACTACTGTATTCCTGGCCTTCCTATTCAGGTTTCCCCTTTTGACATTTCAAGCAGTTGCTACTTCCTCGAGTTTCAGGTGATTAAAATACCTGCCCTGCTGCAGGGGCTGACATTTCTTCATGTTCATGACCAATTCAACTATTTTCCCAAGTCTTTAAAATCAGCCAGCCAGGGCCCTTTTTTCCAGACTCCTGCTATACCTTACCCTTGTTTCCTTAGCATTCCTAAGGTGGATCCTGCCCCTTTCATTCCTACTTTTGTAGTCTAGTCTTATTATGTACTGATACTCTTTAAAACAAAATTTAACATATAAATTAAATGTGTTTTTTTGGTGCTTAGGTATTATTCTGTTTCTTAGAGAAAACCATCTGGTTTTAGTAGTGTTTTTCAGCAGTGGATTGAACCTGTTAAGGAACAGGTGAGGATCAAGACACTTAAAAAGGGGGAACATCAAGGAGCTGAAATTGGGGGTCAGGTCTCCACCTCTTTGAAAACTGATTCTTTTTATTGTAGGTTGGCATTTTCTATCTTTCATCAGCAAGTATGATTCCAGCCTACACTGTCTTGGCAATAAAGGTCACTTCTCTGGTATTTTCCTCAGAAAAATGGATCTTATATTCTTGTAGATCATTAATTATTTAAATTATGGTATAAAAAATTTAACAAAATTAAAAAATTAAAAGACCAAAACCAATTGAGAGCATAACTTATTACATTTTTGATAATATTAAGCAAAGAATCAATTGTTCAAATGTTCAAATACTGACATCTAGAAGATAAAACCTGCCATTTGCTTTGTCCTTATCTCTCATCCCATACAAGTCTGAAGACTTTAAGCTAAATACCAGTGGTTTAAGCAATAGGATTCTTGTTCTTCTCCAGGACATGGAAGAGGATCTTAATTGACCTCCATCTGCCAGCCTTTCTGACTTCTACTACATACATTCCATTTCTAATTACAGATTAACAGTAAATTTTATTTCCTTTGGAACACCACATGTGATTCCTTTTTTTTGTTTTTGCACTATTCACAGCAGTCTAGACAGAACTGCAAATTTTGTCCTCCTGTCAACTTCCTGATCCATGCATTGTGACAAATCAAAATTCACAGTTGTGTTTCAGCAGTGAATCAGTAAGATAATGAAGTGCAGCTCCAGCCTTCCTTGGTGGGCTTCTGATGAAGTCAGACACAGAATATGCATACATCTAAGCATATTATATATATATATGTGTGTGTGTGTGTGTGTGTGTGTGTGCCATCTCCTTTCTTCCCTCCTCCTCCAGTTCTCTGAAGGTACTTGCAAGTTCTTAAGGAGAACAGGTAATTCAAAAGAGCACGTCAGCGAAAAGACAACATTATTAAGCAGGACCATATCAGACTGGTCTGTCATGGACCCTTTGGTTAAACCATTCACCAGTGGTTTGGGGCCTTGCTGTTTCCTCTGAAGTAACTGGGGAAGTGCTGGGTGTGGACAACAGCTCTAAATCCTCACTCACAAACCAGTTTCTCCTGCATCCTGAGCACTTCTGTTCATCTTCTCTGAATCAGAAATGTGACAGTGAAGAAGGTGCTCAGAATGTTGTGGCAGTTCTGGCTTGACTTCCCTCCATCTTGACTCACATGTATTGCTATATACTAAAATCCCAAAATCCAAGTTTCCAGAATTCCAACATCATGTCACCGACACTGCAGAGGATCCAAGGAAGCAGTTACATTCAGAACAGATTTCATATTGTTTTTAACAAATTAATGGAGTCCCAACTACATGACCTTTTACTATAGAGTTGTGGAGTTACATGGTTTTACAATTCTGCTTAGCCCATCACCACTAATTAACAGTAGTTTAACAAATGGTCCAAATCTTCTTTACACCTTTTGCAATTATTTTCTCTTTAATCTAACAAGAATTAGTAGCAGTAGTTTCTCTAACTATCAGGACAGCCTCTAGGCACCTACATGCAGTTCATTTGTATTAAGAGGAAATTTATTCCCTACAATTTTATTTACAAAACGTGAGGAAAACCTTAACAATAGCTAATACATCTCTTAGGAAGCATGGAAAATGAACATTTCTCTTTGTCCTGGATATGAGTAGAAAAAGAATATTTCTTACCTGATACAGGTGCACCAAGAGGTGCTAGCTGTATCCGTTGTCCAGCTGATCCAACTTCTTTTTTATGGAAGGAAGAGGTGTATAGTCCCGATGGGTTGTAAGCACCACTATTTAAAAAGCCAGGATTTCCTGTTGACATTACAGAATTTTAGAATTTTCAGCTGCATTCATAAAATTCTGCCTAGTTTTTATAGTCACTTCAAATTATATTTGCAGTACCACAAGAGGACCAAGTATGAGTGTTCTTTAAACACTCCCTAGTGCTTGTCTCTTGAAAAACAAACATTCTTTCATTGAATTCATTCTTTGCTTTGTATATTAGCTGGACCTTTTTCAGCACTTAGCAGACAGAAATTCAGCAGGAATAAAGACAAAGAGCAGGATGAACATTTCATTAGCACTTCCACTAAACTTAAGACCACATGGAAAGGTTTACATTAAGTTGCAGAGAAATGTAGGGTCTTACCCTTTTTCTACATCTACTTGCTTTACTGGAAACCGATTTAACTAGTGCTCAGTACTACCTTTGTGCTCAACATGTCTGGCCTAAATATATCAAAAAGAATGGAATCCAATGCCTCTTGTGGAAAGTGGTGCACCAGTTGAAGTTGACTTTGACAGTTCCCACAGTTGAAGGCCTGCTATAAAAGTCAGACCCAATTATCCTCTCTCTTTAACCCTGGTTATAATTCTGTTTGTGCCTAGTTTTGGTCCAGATCTTTCTTTAAAGCAGTGCTACCCTGGGAAGGTTGACATAACCATCCTCATTTGTAAGCTGGGAAGCATTGTACATGTACACACAAAATTAGTACTGAAATCAGTGTCCAGGGGAAGAGTGATCTGTCACAATACTTACTCCTGGATCCAAGAAAATTCCTTACTGCCTTCATGTCTGTCATCGCTTGGGACAATGTTAAGACTGTGCTGGCACAATGTCCTGAGAGAAATGCTTTTCTCTAGTGGTAAGGTTCTGTGTTCAGCAGTATTAAATTTGTGAATTAGAAGGCTATACACAGTAGTTTATTTTGACCTTTATCAACTGTGAGCACATTCACCGCAGCTTCAGTGGTAGTTACAGTAAAACACAGTATCTGCTTTGCCAGTTTTTCTGTCTCCTAAATCTTTGGCCTTTGGGTAATCCCATAATGTTCCTCTTCACACAATCACTCCCAGACCTGTGTGATAATTTCAGAGCAGTGGAACTGCAAACTAGGCAGCCTAGAATCCTGAGTTTCCTCCCTTTTACTCTGAAGTAACTCCACCAAAATCTGTGCAAACACAACACTGTAATATAATGCAGGAAAAGGAAAAGGTGCAAGTCCTGAGTGCTGTCACAAACAAGCCATCCCTGAGGGGACATGCACGTGCTGCATTAGGATCATTTCCTCACCATTATCCAGTGACCTGCTGTGGGTTAGGATTAGGGTAATAAAATATTCTCTGCCTTTTAAAGCACAGTAAGTTCCAAGAATCCAGAAGAAGCCATAATGAAGAAAGCAAGGTTTGACAAAACAAGGTTTGACAAAACTGAATGCAACTGAAAAAATGGCAGTATACAATCATCAGGAACCTGCATTGTAATTTTTTTACAAGAAACTGTAAAACATAAATAGGAAATGTACAAAGAACCAGGCTACAATTGCTATAAATTACCTTTTGAATCTTCTAATTTTTCATTCAACCTTTCTTTGCATGATAGCTTTTCAATAGGTATAATTAAGTTCTCATCTGTAGACAAGGAAAATTAAAGGAAGAAAAAGATGGAAGGACAGAACTTTAGAAGAAGGGTATGAAGAAACAATTTAGGTGATGTAAAAGAAATGAAGAAGGAAAAAAGCAAGCAAGAATGAATATCTGACACATTAGTAACTATAATGCCTTATCCTTGTTTTCTTAAGTAGAAAATGTTACTCCAAGAGGTTGCTTTACAAGGTCCATTCTAATTATGGACTAACAATATGATTTACCAACAATGCAATTACATTCCGTTCACAATTTTAAGGACTTGGTCATATCTTCAAAGTTGACTGATCATAAACTTACAATCCTCCTAAATAAAGCACTGGTAACTATTTGCTCTTATTTTGCCTTAGAGCAATGTTGTGGCTGCTGAAAAGAAAAAAAAAGCCCACTTAAATAAACTATACATAGCTATTTAAACACAGCAGTGTCGACTTTCAAACTGTCAATATGAGAAGAGAAAAGATACAGTTTACATGTATTGTATTTCTGTGATCCATCTATCCTGGTTCCATGTGTTTCATGTGTGTCTTAAATGTTGCTGTCTCCCCAGTACATGAAACATCACATGCAATTTAAGATCCTGATGGAAATAATACCAAGTACTTTCAAACAAAAAATAACCAGTTTTAGTGCTTTTTTTTTTTTTAATTTTTGGTAGTAAGACAAAGGCAGGATTTCTACTATTAGCATTCATCCTAATTTTATCTTCAGTGCAGTTCAGTCAGTAGATGTCAAACCTATTGATGAAAACTTTTGGAAGCAGCTATTTGCTTTTCTTTGATTCTCTTGCAAGATTATTTGTAAATAATTTACTTCTGAGGCACGTGGGTACTCTATTTCAGAAAACAAAAAAGATATACAAGATGATTGTTTTAAAAACCCTCTTCTATTCCACAAAAAATTCTGGTAGATGCTGTTGTTTTTCCACTTTCTAAAATCTTGTATGTTAATTCAGATCAACAACTTCAGCTTGCCTGACTTTCAGAGGGGAAAATCAGGTTTGCTGACACTGCAGAATGGCTACAACAGTTCTGTTAAAAAGGAGTGCAGCATCTGCATGTAAACAAACCTTCTGAAGTTCTTGCTGTACAAGCATGTAAAGCTGGGTGATTTATTGGCACTGAAGTATTTGGAGAGTGACTCGTGCCAGCTAGACAATGGCTGCAGAGTTGTTACCAAGGTACCCTCCCACAACTGGAACAGTGTACCTGAGGTGTAGGGCTTGGTGGTGAGAGGACAAAGCTCAGTCCAGAGTTTGATGCTTTCCTCAGTGAAATCTTAGATAAAGTGTTTAACTAGTAGTGTTGGACTTCACTCTATAGAATGCTGTTCCATAGAGTGTTCTTCACAAAACACACAGTCTCACTGGAAGTTCCTTCCTGGAAATAAGGGGACTTTTCTTGCAGCAAAGGATTTAGGACAAGGCCAGTAAATTGATAAAAGACATGTCTAAAATATTGGGCAGCACTTTTATTACATGAGCACACCACCCACTCTTTTGTTTTCATGCATGAGACTGCTGTTTGATAGTGTTCATGGCATTGGGGGCAGGCAGTAATAAGGCCAAACTACTTGCTTGAATATAGTAAAATAATGGTCTCAGTGGATTATATACAAAATTTATCTTGACAGAACTTTATAAATAGGGGCTGGTCAATACCTTCTCAACGTTCTGCAAGCAAAACACATCATATCCCATATGAAAAAGTTTTTTTAGGAGTCCTTCACTAAAACAAGAGAAAAAAAAAAGATCCTAGAATCTAAGCTTAACTGCAGATGGTCTTAACTAAACTACTTAAAGTACAAGGAGATATAATGTGACCATTTTCAATTACACTTACCTGTAGTATTTCTGCTGTAAGTCAGTCCTCCCCCAGCATTTGCCAGTGATTTAGCAAACAATTGGTTGTTCCAGGTTCCGTGTGACCCTTCTTTATTGACTGCTGCTAAAGAGACGCTCTTTGGGTTTACACCTTAGAAAACAAAGGATGGGAAATGTTATAAATACCAAATTTCAAACTTAATTCAACCAATAAATGACATTTCTAGAACAGAAAACCAACACTGAATCATTTGTCTTAAAATGCAAAACACCATTAATGTAAATTAATGATGTCCATTGACTAGATTTTTAAGCTGAACCATGGAAACCAGTGACACTAATTTAAGAATAATTTTCTTCATCTTTTCAAGAGAAAGTCTTTTAAAAGGCTTTTTAGTATAGGTAGGTGGTTTCTATAAAACCATAATCTCATAATTGATTTTTTTCTGTCAAAAAAGGAACACACAAATTAAAAGTATCTGTCAAAAACTGGGGTTCCCAAGGCTGAAAATAAACTATTTCTTTAAGGGTTAAGTTAAAAAGTAGGACAAAGCTTCTTGTTACTTCAGGATGTTACAAGCATTACAAGAGTTAATGGGATTAAAACACATGAAAGCAGCTCCCAGATCTAGTGGTTGCAGAACTAAAGTAATATGGATAAATAAAACTATGTTCCTTGGACCTATTATTCCCTTAAATGTTGAAATTGATTATTTTTTATATCAATGCCTTTGTCATTGAAAACCATGGAGACATCAGAATTGTGCTTAATAAAAGATAACAGATGACTCTTCCATTTGTGTTACCTTTAGATAGAGAAGTTCCTTGCTCTTTATAATTTTTTTCTTTTCTTTTGAACTTAAACTGTTGAGTCTCTGAGCATCCTACTTAACATTCAAGAACTGATTTCATATTCAGAAGTCATCATTGCCCTAATGAGTTCCTGACAAATTAATCATATATTGTAACAAAACAACTTGCCTGACAATGGGCAATTCCTCTGTGAGCCACCTAAATTCTCAAACGTGGATTATGGAAGTCATTATATAATTACTGTAATTGTACAAACCACCATGGTAACAAAAGATGCTAAGTGAGACACCAAGAAAATATTTTGATTATAGAATATAATCAGAACACTAACTAAAGGAAACATTCTCTTTGCTTTCTCCTTTCCATTCTCATTCTCAGTAATTAAATAATACCATGTTATTTTCCTGACAAAATCACCCAGATTTAGACTAAGATACCTATTTCTAAAGAAAGATGACTGCCTTGGGAAAGGAAGTGTGTGTGTGAATTCCTACCAGTGCCAGTAGATGGATATTTCTAAATATTTTGTACAAGGAATGGGACTGTGTTTATCAGAACTTATGGTCAGAAAACCCCAAACATCCTGATGCTGCAAGATTGGTATATATGCACAATATAAAATCACAGGATCATAGAATGATTTGGGTTGGAAGAGACCTTTAAGATCATTTGGTTCCAATCTCCCTACCATGGGCAGGGACACCTTCCACTAGACCAGGTTGCTCAATGTTCCACCCAACCTGGCCTTGAACACTGCCAGGGATGGGGCATCCACAGGTCCTCTGGACAACCTGTCCAGTGCCTCACCACCCTCACAGTAAAGAATTTCTTCTGTATATTTTTCTAAATTTCCCCTCTTTGCATTTGAATCCATTACTCCTAGTCCTATCACTACAGTCCTGATGAAAAAAATACATGTAGTTTCTTTAGTCCTCACATACACCTGCTTATAGATTAATCTTGGATTACTCCTAGTAATCCAAGAGACATTGGATTTATATTACTGAGGATATTTTATGTTACTGGTCAAAAGAGGGCCTGTGAACTTTTATGGTGTTTTATGGTTTTCCTGGCCAGGAACTGCTGCATCAATTGTGATATGTTCTGGGAAAGGCATTTAGTCCAAAGCTTGAAACTTTAGCCTGGTTATGAAAAATGAAACTATCCAGTGAGAAATCTAAAGCCTAAATGTACTGTATGTAGATTGTGCACAGCTTGTATTTTCCATATGTATTGACTTTTAACCTTACCAGGCAGATATCTTGATTGGTTTAGATAGTAATCTTTTGCTGATGTATTTGATCTTTCAGAATCATTTCTCATCAGAATCTTGTTTTCCCCTCCTGGCTGGATACAGAATGAAGCTTTTGGTTCTGGCACACTGAAAAATCAAAATTTTCAAACCATGTGACCAACAACTCCAGCTCAAAATACCACAAGCTGACCTTAGCCTGAAGAATACAGTGCTCTTCACTTATCCTACTTTTCTCAGTAGAGTCTGTTTCCACAAAGTAACAGTCAAACCTAACACCTCACCAGAGCCTGACCTGGGATTTGAAGAAAGAACTGTATCAACACTATGGAATAAAAGCAAATGTGGCCAAATGGCAGAACATTGTACCATTTAACTGACAAAGGAAGTAATGCTAGTATGTCAAATTTTAGTAAAACACTTTCTTAAATACACAGCAAACACCTGAACCATACAGGATCTGAAAACAAATTTGATTCTGTTTGGATATTACTGGCACTATAACAACGTAACACCCAAAGCTGATCTGCTCATGCAATTCTTGGCATTCTTGCAGAATTCTGGTGACTTGAATTTTAATAGGCTTGTCTTAATCAATCTATAAATCTACTTCTAGACACTGTTTACTAAAAGAAATTGTGATTTTATATTTTTTGGACCTACCTAAAAAGAAAATCTTTGTTTTTCTTTTCTTTTAACAGTGCAATGCTAGGCTTCTTTGAACATGACATTCCAAACTCAGGGTCATCCAAGTCATCCCAGCTATCCACAGCCTTTACCAGAGTCTGACCCCACCGTCTTCTGCAGGTTTTGGGACCTAGGACACCATTCAGAGGGCCACTAGCTGCTTGTTTCTATTTTAAATTTAAAAAATAATAAAGTGTTAAAAAAATAAAAAAAGCAATTCAATTCTAAAATTTTATATTTTGTATCTAATATAACTCCTGACTACAGACTTTGAGGGAATTTTTCCCAGTGCATTGTACCTGTTTTATAGTCTCATTATGACCTTAAGGACAAAAACGTAACAATAATCCAAGTACTTGGAGTGTAGTTCTTTTGGACTATCATCCTTGAATTGCTCAAGTCTACCTGAAGTAGTGAGGTTAACAATCTGTTTGCAAACCCAGTTCAACCACTATTTCTAGCATCTTGCTGAACTCGTGCTCTGAACAGTGGTAGGTGAGCTGTCAAGAAATAGAGCACAGTGGTACAGAACACTACTGTGTCCCCAAAGTAAATACAGCAAATAAAAGAAGCTGGTCAGGCCTTTTCTTTAACATTCTGTTCCAATGAAATTACTAAGTTTTAAAACTGTCCTTCTATCTGACTATCATTTGCTTTCCAGTATTCTCTGAACACCTGTTATTTTTAACATACTTTGTTATTGCAGTTCAGTGAGTACAAGTCAAAAGCAAAGTGGAAGTTACAAACCAAAGTTTACTATTCATCTTCCTAACAATCATAATTGCTAGATTCTTACAAGGTTAGGAACTGGATGAACCTTTCTGGGTATTTCCCCACATGAGGCAAGTGAAATTCTCCCTTTCCACTTCTCTACTGTGTACTGACAGTATTGTTGTGAATTGTTTCTCAAAGGTCAGTAAGTGACAGCTGTTTCCACTCCATTACCACATAAACATGTCACTGAGGGCTGTTATAATGAACATTGTTCGTACAAGCAATCTATTCTTGTGACTTGCTATGAAATTTTAATAATCTGACAGTTATAGCCTCAATTAGTCCCTAGTTATCAATCTGTATCTCCTCTAATAAAACATATGACAATTTTCAAGGGATCACCGGGCTGAACATACAAAGAACTTTTATTAAAACCATCTGTGGTTATTGAAGACAACTTACAGGCGGTGAGTTTTTATTGATAATTGGAAAAAATGGTTGTGCCTGTGGCTGCTGCTGCTTTGGTACTTGCTGGTTAGCTGTATTCTGAGGCAACTGAATTTGCTGGAGAGGCTGGTGGTTAACCTTTGGCAAGGGCTGTGGCTGTGTTTTGTCAGGTAAATCAGGTGAAGACAGAGGTTCTGGCTTAGCTTCCAGTTTAGGTAGAGATGGCTTTGGCTCTGTTGGCTGAATCGGTTTAACAGGAGTCTGCTTCTCCAGATACTGTGGAGGAGGTCCTAAAATTTGGCCAACTTGAAAGTAAGGGTACTTCAAAGCCTGCAGAAGAAGATATAACACACTAATTTTACTCCAAAAAGTTGACTTTGGTAACCTTATCAAGGATCTAAGCAGGTCTCTGAAACATTTGAGCAAGCTTTACAGAACAGATGGAAGATGGATGTGTAATGAGATCATATGTAAAGTGTGTATCGAGAACTGGCAGCTGTGTATTTCAAACTCTTCCCCTCATAACTTAGTAAGAGTGATCCACTTGTACAAATGACAGCAGTCATATCCTTTTGTTCCCTTCTTTATTGCTAGGTGGAGTCCGTGTTTTGAGGTGCATTATACATTTAACACCATTCTATATTTATGCAGTAACAAATTTCCATTTTAAAAGAGGTGGTCTCCACTACCTTTACCACATGCTTTATTACATGTCTCCACTGCTGACTGTGTTTTGGCAACTCAGTGAATAGCCTGAGGTTTTTAATTAAAAACACAACAAACCCAACAAAACAAAAACCCCAGAAGTGAGATGATTGCCGTGTATGGGTTCTACAGTTACAGGATGTTAATGAACAAGGTTTCTCCCCCATTTTTTGTATCACCAGCTTTTGCTTTTCTTTAAAATACATTCACTGTGCTTGCTGTGCCTTCATGGTGTTTATTAAGAAAATACAGCATCCATCTTAAGGCAGATGTTCATTTGATCCTTTCCTCTGACCTTTCCACATCCTCTGCTGGATGCAGAGCATGGACACACCTTAGTAACGCACCTCCTCCTACATCAAAACAACTCACTCTGTTAATCCTTCTGGGTAGGATCCTACTCTTTGTTAGTTCTCAAATACATGTTTTGCCTCAGCTGCACTCAAGAATTGCTGCCTTTGAACACACTGCCATGTATATGCATTAAGCTCTTCCTTTTGACTGTGGATTATACAACTGCTGCAGCTGCTTCCTCAATAACTCACCTGAGTAGAAGCTGGTTATTTGCTTTTATAAAGCACCATACAGTATTTTGTGTAGAGGTACACAGTACTGGACTACAGAGAGATCTCCATCACTGCACAATAGACATGCTTTATAAAGTGGAGAGAAATGGTTGCTTTATTTGGTACCATCTGCTTAACTGCTTCTGAATCACTTACACTACATCTACCTAGGGTAACTTGCAATTATGTCCTTTCTTTCCCAATTGTATTCCTCTTTTATACGTTCTAAATAGGATTACATGAGGTATGAATAATACAAAAAAAGCCAAAAACCACAGGATCTTTTGCCCTTGAAATATGTTTTTTGAAAATTAACTTGGAGAAAAACTGTGACCTTTGTGACCTATTGGTATGTTCTTCACAAAGTTCCTTCTTTATCACTTAGTACAATTTACATTCCAAGTAAAAATCATCTTTAGCTCTTCCATACTGCATTCCATCTGCGGCTTCACAAAAAGCAAAGTTTTCAGCACTTCCCTTTGTACAGATGGGGAGGAAAACAAAAGTGGCAGAAGTGACTGATAGACACAATTGAAACACTTGCACCTCAGCTATTTCTCTGTCCTGTACAGAGAGAATTTTAAGATAAGCCAATACAGAAGACAACATTGCAGAAATAACTGAAGAGTTTCTGATGTCTGCTGAGCCAGGTTTAGAACTTTCTCACCACTTAGTCTCACTCCCACCAAAGTATTCAAAATGAGGAGATGTTTTTGCCCATCACTATTATGACAATCAATTGGTCTCTGTATCTACAATTTTTTAACAATGCAAGAAAATTCAGTCTTATACTTAATCATTCATGTGCTCAGACCTGACTTGCTGTAGGTCTCTTCTTTGGATTCCAGTTCAGCATATCAGTCATAAGGTGTATTGCTTCATTGCTTGCATTTGGGATGAGAGTTTTTAGGCTTATAGGGACACATTGTGGGAAACGGAAATTCATGGCAGAAGCAAGGTGGTATCCTTCTGTCCAGTCACTCTATTTCAAAGGAAAGAAAAATCAGCATCAAAAAAGAACAAAAATGTATTTAGATAAGATTTAAGGCAGCTTGACTCATGCTTGGTCTGCATGGTTCCTTCCTATGTAGTTGAAAACAAGCATTTTCCATGACAATTATTACAACACCAGTGAATGCAGCATCAGTCTCCAATGACAGTCCTCCTGAGGTCTCCTGTAGCTAAAGGAGGAATCATCACCATGAATAACACACTTGGGACACATTCTATCCAAAGGAGACCAGAGTGCAGCAGTGCCAGGAATGTACTGAACATCTGCTACAGAAATGAGTGCAGCAGCTGACTTCAACATGCCCCCTTTATGAAAATAGCAGAGGTGAGGCCCTTCCATTCACCATGCCACAGCTGTATAACCATGATGCAGCCTACACAATATAGCACTGATCCCACCATTATGACTGTCAATGATTAAATTACAACTAGACAGCATTGCAACATTAAAAAAAAAAACATGACCACCAGATAAGAACTTTTTTAAAAAGTGTTTAACTTTCCAAAAGTAAACCTTGAAGTCCTTCGTTGCTTGATAACTGCATTCTTGGAATACAGAACTATAGGATTATCAAAGACCTCAAGAGATCATCTACTCTACACCCTTGTCCCTTCCTGACAGGTGTTAAGTCTCAAAAAGCCTCCAATTTCTCACAATCCACAGCCAGTCTATACAGATTACTCCAGAGAGTAATCTCAAGATTAGGAAAATGGAGGTTTCGCATACAAAAATAAATGACCATTGTTGAGTGTCCTATCATACACAGATACCAAAAAGGACTATCTGATTCTTCCCTCTAGAGTGGCCTTTTTATACATTGGAAGGTGTACTTCTTTTCCTTTCTTCCAGTCTTTGTACAGGCTAAAAAAACACAAACAATTCCTAGGGTCTATGTTTTTTAAGTTTCATTTCCTCTCTAGACTCAGATTTTTCTCTCTTGAAAATGAAAACTCTAAACTGGACATAATATAGCAAGTGAAACAGGAAGATTAGTTCACATGTCAATGGGCAATACTCCTTTTTCTACACACTGGTATGGCATTTGTCTTTAGATCTGCAATACACTAAATAGCTCCTATGGCCTCTCCTACAGATGTCTTAGCTGGTTATCCACAGCTATTTATGCAGCTGATTATTCCTGCCTAATTACAGCATTCTGTACACTACTGAAAAATTTTCTTTAAAGCTACATCTCTAATTCTATACATAAAAAAAATCATTCTAAATTCTTATCTTGTATTCTAACATAATTCTTCTCAGCCTGCCATCTACTAGCTTAAGTAGCAAAATTTACACTACCAGACAGCCTTCAATAGAACTTAAAAAATTTCATCAGATGCAGAACTGCTCAAGTTCTGTTCAATTCATCTTTTGAATAAGAGCCAGTGATGCTTAGTCTCTGTGTAAGTCTTTCCAAACAGGTATGCTCTTATCATGCAGTTTGTATATAACTATGCTATGTATATAACTATGTATATAACTATGAGAATGTTATGAGGGACAGCATCAGAAACCCTACTGAAGACAAGGTATGATATTTGTGCTCTTCCTCTATCCACCAAGTTTATTACACTGCTACAGGGCAAACTGGACTGATTTGATACAATTTGGTCTTAACGTACCACAATAGCCATTATTCACCTTTCTCTGTACAACAGTTTTAGCTCTGTTAGCACAGTCTGTGATAACAAAAAAGCTCAAATACAATCATAAATCACATCCACTTAAAATAAGTCTCAAGATTTCAAGTGACTTCCTATTTCACCTCAGAGAAGAGTTTGTTAATTTAAATCAATGGAGAAAGACTTCCCTCCTTCACTGCATTGCCCTTTGTTATTGAGTTTGGTGGCATTGTCTTCTAGAAATAAAGGAACAGTTTACAATGAAGTACCAAGGGCTGCATGTTGAACTGATGAAGCATAAGGATAAGGTGAAAACAGTACAAGAGCAAAAATGAAAAATAAATTTATATTTATAAAAGAAATCAATTTGCAATTATTTGAAGTGCCATTGCCAACTTTCAGCTAATGAAAATGCATTTCATTAATCTCTGCTATTGAGATTGTCATCAATTTTTTCATGAAATTCACCTAGCACAAGTGCAGCACCACTGCCAATACTTGAATTGTGCATATTTATTTATGAAATAAATAAAGCAACTTAATTTATAAAATAAAACAAAATAGTTGCCTGCCACTATTTAAAACACCTAGATTCACAGAAGTCATTGATGTGTTGTTATGGACTAAGCACAGGAAGGTAAAATGGAATGAAGATAGGTTTTGGGCAGAATTCCTGTAATTCATTATTGCAGGATAACAGGATAAATGAAAACGCATGTCTGAAAAAATAATATTTGTAAAACTATCTGCAAAATCAGACTATTAAAAGAACTTATATTTTTCAGAATGTAAGTACTTGTAACAAATGCATTATTTGTTGTGGTAATTCCTGTCATAATATTTAAGTACTCCTTTTACACAGCACTGTCCCTGAAGAATGCCATAGCATTGTTGTAAGGAGAGAAAATTCCCAAGTCTGCCCAGCAGATGACAGGGGCACAAAATAATTAATTAGTTTCCTGATCCTACAGGGCTGACTTACAATGTTCTTAACTGTTAAGGTCTTTAGCAAAGGCTACAGTTTTCTCTGGAATACTGAGCTGGTGAGGCTCCCTGCTTTCCCAAGCAATAAGTTTTCTAGTCAGGGAATGACAGACTCTAAACAGTCATTATTTGTTTCTGTTAGTTCCTTGTCAGGTTAGAGAAAAAACACAGCAGTCAGCCCAGTGCTGCTCTGTGACTGCACACAGTAAAAACCTCCCTCTGATCTCCCTGCACTTCAGGGAGCTTGTTTACACTGTACATTAAAAATATTCCAGAAGCAAACATGGTGCTGTCTTTCAGATATTCTTCATATACATCAAAGTGTTCCTCTTACTATCCTAGATTTGTGGTCTGCTTAAGAAAGTTCACATCTGCATTTGAAAACTCAAGTCTTAAAATACTGCTCCTATTGCACATTATTCCTGAGGCACAGCTGTGTCATGGCAAGCACTGTTTTACACATCATACCAATTTGCACTGAGTCCTCCTGACTCAATTTTCACTTCCACAACATATCATCTATAACTCTCCACCTGACCTTCTCCTCTTTGCTCTCTCATGAGTTTGCACCTGTTTCTCAGTATGTTCTCTTGGATGTTTTCCCACCGCTTCAAGCTCCACATGTTCCTAGCTAAGCTTAACCTATTTCTGTTTTAAGTTTTCTGTTCCTTACTTCTCTATTGATAACAGCTCCTTTACTGGACAAGAATTATACTGTATTTTATATAAGTAGAAAACTAATGAAACTGATGTTTCTCTCTCCACCCTTATGTTTTTCACATCTAGGTGGACTGTGTTTGGTCAGTTATTTCACCAAGTTCTATTTGCACCCATAAAATACTGATATCCATCTGCCATTTCTTATTTTAGTCTACAAAAATATTTGGTAGCATATGGTCTTTTTTTTCAGTTCATTCCAAATTTTGAAGGTAACCTTATTCTTTTCTTCCATCCATTTACTAAAACAATTTTTAAACTGAATATAATGGCATTCATTTTTATATGCACTACCTAAATCTTCCTTGTGATTTTAAATAGTATTTAGCTTATCCAGAAAATAAGCAAAAAGAATTGTTTCCTCTCGAAAATACTGCATGTTTTCCCTCTATTCCCTCTACTTCTTACTGCTAATGATATTTATGAGACATCTATGTTTGAGGTGAAATGTTTCTTTTATGCTTAAAAATAAGAGAAGCATAACATGTCTTATTTATGGTAACTTTTACAAGCTCCAAATTCTGTGTGCCAACACAGAAGAATTACACTTTTGGGAAGGGAAAGCAAATTGGCTCTGGTAAATTAAATCCTAGGAGACTTCTGATTTGCTTTCCATTATGAATAGGTTTAAATAACTAATTTAAACAATTTTATCTGGCTTTCATCAGAGGAGAGCAAGGCTTCACATAATGGTATGATATACAACAGATACAACAAAAGACTAGCATTACATGCCTTAATGGAAGCTGAAAGAAAATACAGTTGAGCAAGCAGTAAGTCTGCAGGAAACTTATTGAAACAATAATTCAATATGTATGTTCTGAAAGATAACACGGAATATTTTGTAATGATTTGATTTAATTTTTTCTTTGTAATAAACTTGTGTGAGGTTTTCTAAGCCTTACCTTCTTCGGAGTCCCTAGGACCTGGCAAATTTTGAAGATTTCATCTACTTCACTTGTGCCTGGGAAGAGAGGTCTGAGTGTGTATAACTCAGCCATTATGCTGCCAACTGCCCATATATCAATAGGTGAGCTGTAGACAGAAGATCTCAGCAAAACCTCAGGAGCACGGTACCTGTGAGGATGGGAGGAAGTAATAAATCAATTAAAATGGTCACAGGAAGGTAATTAGTTAAGCTGCTGTATTCAATTCTTGCTATACTTACCACCTGGTAGAAACATAATCTGTGTAAGGTGGCTGAGATCTTAGTTCTCTAGCCAACCCAAAATCTGCAATTTTCACAAGTTCTGGTCCACTACAGAGAAGGTTTTCAGGCTTCATATCCCTATGAAAATATCCTGTAAAGAACCAAACAGAAAAGAATCACAAATTATCACAGAATCACTTCTTAAGCAGCAACTTCTAATAGCAGTAATCCAATATTTACTTTGGGATGTTTTGGAATAATATAGCAGTTTTCAGTCTTTTTTCTTTTATCTATTTTTTTAAAAATTCAACATAAAATAATTGGAACCCTTCCCCAACAAATGCACACATTTTCCCTCCCATGATTATTACACCAAGTGTTCTCAAATTAACAAATGTAAACTGTCATTAGCACACTAAGGAAAATGAACTGGCTGGCAGCAACATCAAGTAAAAAACCAATTTCAGAATGAAATCTTTTGCAAAAACTACAACTGTTTTGTCAGATAATGGATAACTGTTTTTGGATAATGGAAAACTGAGCATCTGACACACTTACCTGATTCATAAAATTGCTTGAATGAGTTTTAGCTAATTATCTATCATTATGACAACAATTTGGAGATAGAGACATACAAAGGATATCCAAATCCTCCTCAGAAATGTTAATATTAGTAATGCAAGCACATAAAGCTTCTTCAATGCTTGCTGTTGACTTGAGGACCTCTATACCTGGGCAGTGGTTAAATTACTAAGCAAATTAATTCTGCTGTTTAATTGGAACACACAATTGTTATGTTATACATTAATTTGATTGAAATTCACTTGCTAGAATAAAGCACTGAATTTCTGCATGCATAAATTGAAAACGACTGTAAGAAATTGGCTGAAATTATTACAGTGAAATGTAAATGTTCAAATTTATCATACCTGGTATTCCCTTATACACTTATGGTTAAATCAAGATATTAATATTGTAAATTAAAAATCGAAGTTTTCCTTAAAATCTAATTTCCTCATTTATTTCACAGAGAAATGAGGATGCTAACAATCAGAGAACAGTATATGATCCTAATCAGAAGGACAAGAAAATGTCAATTTCTGAGTATTTGATAATACTGGACAGAACTAATGATTAATTTAATTAACCAAATTAAATGAAGGCCTCTTCAGGGTATATCAAAAGCAAATCAAACCTCACTAGGAACACTGTTTCTTATTTTATTTTCAGCTAATGTTTTATTTTCTTTGGAAAGTTTTAAGGATACCAATGTGATGTGAAGAGCAGCTACAAAATAAAAAATTTGGGCATGAGAGTAAATTACTACCTTTTTAAGTGCAAAGGAGTTTGATACCAGTATTTCAAAGCACAGTTCGCAGACAGATATTAAACATGGGCATTAGGAATTTTGCAAACACTGTGAAAATTTTTATTGCTGGGAGCACAACCTCACCTCTTATTTAGACTGTTCATGTAATTCCTAGAAACATCCCTCTTACTAAAATACTTAAATCTAGGTTGTATTTGATAAAGATATTGTTCGAATTTCTTACTGAACAAGTTATTTTAGTATTTTTTATATGCAGAGTATCATATTAGTTATAGTATCTCAACACAAGAGTGTTGATGTATCACTGCTTCTCAATTAGATCCTTTTGAGGAAGCAGAAGTGTTTAGTATAGCACAGACTACAAGTTTCTTTAGTGTGTTTATTCATCTGCTAACTAAAGTAGAAAAAACTACTGCACAGTGTATGAACAACATCCAGTGCCTTCCAAGAGAAAGAGGAAAATCCAATTATAGGAAAACAAAGAGTAACTTCAGGCAAAGTTTGAAACTGCACCACACTTGAAACAGGTAGCCATGATTTTATCAGTGATGATTAATAGCCCTTGCTAGGTTATTTTATTCATGTTATTTCTGTGCATGATCTTATTTTCTAAAAAAAGTGCTACACAGTTAAATTCTAGTAGGAAACCTACCGTGTTTGTGGATGAAAGCCAGCCCTTGCAATATCTGATACATCATGTTTCTGATGACTGACTCAGGGAAAAACTTGTTTCTGTGAAGAAACAAGGTAAAAACTTACATAATTAAGAAAAATAATGTATATTCAGAACACACATGCTTCTTTATTTTGCCTAACACATCATGAACACGTGAAAACAGACCCATCAAGTCAGAGAGATTCTCATTTCAAAACTCTACTGGGCTTTAATCTCAACCACTCTAAGTGCAGCAGCAGAACTTCTGTGCTGAGAGGTGCTCTCTCTCTCTCTGTAGAAGCTGGCTGGCCAGCAGTGTGCTTGACCAAGTGAACGTGGAATGCACAGTGGGGCAGCAAGGCAGAGATGGCACAGTGCAGCACGGGCAGGTGCATTACCCAGTGGTGCCCTTCAGGGACCCCTGATAAGAGCAATTCTGCTCAGCTGCAGTGTAACATTGTGCTGATGTCACCAGCAGCTACCTCAGGATGTCAACCCAAGAGCTTGGCACATTAGGAGATGCAAGTGCACGACAAAGTCTGAAGGAAACCCACACTGAAGGCAAAACAATTCATCAAAAGAAAATGTTATTGAGAAGGCAGGTCCTATTCCAAAGTCCACCTTGCAAGCCTTGCTAAGTACTGTTTGTCCAAGATTGCAACATCAGAGTTAGCCTATATACAGGCCATTCTTACAAGAATGCATGAATGTACCATCCCCACCTTAAGGCAAACCCATGAGCAAAAGTAGCAGGAACAGTGTTCACCCAATCCTTCATACATTAAAGTGAAGGCTAGTGAAGAAAAAAAACCCAAAACACAACTATTTGGAATTTCTCTCACGGCTCTACACAAAGGCATGCAAACTCTCCTGCTAACAGGTGATCAAACTTATTTCCAAAAGCATTTCAAGATGCAGTGTTGTAACAGAGCAGTGCAGAATTCTACCCTCAGATAAGCAGGTGCAGCAACTCCTGTTCACATCAATGGGGCTGCAGGAAGAGCCAAAACCAGAAATCCCAAAGTGTTCTTCAAGGTAGTTTGAGAATCATTAAACAAAGCATGATAGCACACTACTTGTCTGTAAAAAAAGACATACCTATCCTTCATTAGCTGATAGAGATTTTCCTTCATGTATTCAAATACAAAGTAAAGGTGGTCATTTTCTCGTATGACTTCCTTCAATTTTATTACATTGGCATGGTTTAGCTTCTTCAGAGACTGCAACAGAGCAAAGTACAGCTTCAGATAACCCCACAGTGACCTTGAGTCCTTACCCAAACTAAATTTTTAACATGTAAGTTTCTAGCACAGAATCCACACAACACATTCATGAATACCTCATTATTTATCTTGTAATCTGTTTTAAAGAAGAACCTAGAAGTTCGAGTAAAATTCAAATTAAAAGCAACAACTATATTAATAGTAGTTTAAACCTATTTCTAGGGATTACTTCAGAGCTGGAGTAAAGATTAGCACAAAAACCTAATTCCCTACAACAAAAGACAAATCTAAAGCTGTAAGAGCTCTTGCTGGGTGAACTGAATAGGAAAACCTGTGTTCTTTTATTTTTTTTTCCTCCTTTTTGGCATGAAACTTTCATGAAGAAGGATTCTCTTACAGACGTTTGTTTTGGACATACTGATTTGTGTGTAATCTCCAATAAGTTAAATCTAAAGCTCTTTAGTAGGGAGTTTGGCATATACAGAAAATCAGATGCCCAAAATATGGAATTATTTGGAATTTAAGCCCAGGTTTTCAAGTGTTATTCTATCACTTGGCTAGCCAAAATTCCCAGTGCTTTCTACAGATGTTCCAAACACAATATATATGGAATGGATACACACACAGCTAGAAATCTGAAAGTAAAATGAAAGAGGAGGATGGTAAATCACAGAAATAGACACATACAAAATCAATTTCTTTTCCTGTCTCAAAGATAAGAGGCTTGGCTATGAGACATGGCCACTGCTTGAGAATAGTGGGATATTCCACAAATCAGCAGGACCTCTAAGAGTGCCAGCATCCCACGGTTTTGTGAAATCTGTCAGCATTTAAGGAGTTCACAGAGTTTGGCCTTATGTTTGGACATGGTAGTTGCCCTTTTCCTTCATACAAGCCTAACCAGACAGTCATTTCTAAATGTGGTATGTTCACCACTTACCTTGACTTCTCTCAAATTCATACATTCATCCCATGAATAGAACTTTCTTTTCATTCTGAAATAAAGTCCAAGATAAAGTATTTTTAGTAAACAGTACAGAATGCTTTTAGAATTAGAAAACCTAAATGATAATTTCTAAGACTAGCATTATCTATATTTTGAATTCAATTTAAAACATTCTAGCATACCCATCAGCAATATAATTAAAAACAAAGTCAACACTTAGAATTGCTAAAAATTTACAGTGATTAATCATCAAACACTGAAACATATTGTAAGAAGAGTCCAGTCAGAGACCAGTACACCAGAGTAAAAGGGACATAAAACCCCTTTGTATCATTTGAACTGTGCTTTTAATAATAAAGTAAGCAACAATGACACTGTACATATAACATAGAAAAACATGTCCTTATGCATAAGTTGTATATTCTAGGAAAACAACAAAAAAAAAAGTTTAGAAATCCACAAAATATCTGGACTGCTTTCTATTATAGTTAAGCATCTGAGTTGATCAGTCATTTTAACAATCTGTTCCAAGATATGAATTTAAAAAAAAAAAGATTTCATTTTTTTCATGGAACATCATAGTCTCTAAACTAATTGTTGTACATAACAGTGTAATACATTTATTTGTAAGTCTTGCATAAATCCAAATGTGGACGTTTGGTGTTGCTCAGATCTTGGGATGAAGTTGTGAGTATCACTGCTGTGTTTCACTAAAGTTTTAGCACCTAAAATGAAGAGATTTCAACCCAAGATTTTCATTTAAAATTAAAGTATCTTCAAGCAAAACTGTACCCTCTCAAATCCCAAGCTTAAAAATCGCACAACAGAATTCCAAATCCTGAAATTGCAAGAATGAACCGCTTCCCACAAAATGTTGTTTCCTTTTGCTAAAAATAATTAAAATAATCAATTGGAGATTCTTTCATTAGCTTACATTACTATAAACTTCCGTAACAGTACCAACAAAATATGGTGAAACCTGAAATTCTCAGAAATTCTTAAAGAAAAAGTCAATCAATTATATTACAATTATCTTACTGCAGTAAATCCAGAAATGAGAAAAAAAAGTCTGAGCAAGATACAATTTCTG
>JANPWX010000049.1:3169614-3272052 GCA_024734555.1 Trochalopteron elliotii
TCAGTGTCATCATCAGCCATGCTAAGGGTATATTCAATCCCACTGTCCATGTTGCTGAACAAGATGAAAATGCTCTTTGTTGCTCCTGGGGCATTTCCAGTCTAATTACAGTCACTTGTAAGAGATCTGGCACAAGCAAGAGGTTTAAGTTTAAATAATTTCTGTATTAGTTTTGCCCAAGAGAAACACTTAAGTCCAAATTCTGTTACCAGGACTTTGTGTCTGTCAATTGTTCATACTTTTTGTAATGGTCCTCAACATTTCACACACATGAAGACAGAAAGGCTGTAGACAGGGCTTGCCAATGTTTGAGCCAGACTGCAATGTGGCGTGGAGTTGCACTACAAGCACTGCAAGCCAGTCACTTAACACTTCATTTTGTCATAAAGACAGGGGAAAGGTGCTGTCCTGTGCTCTTGCTATGAACCAGGAAACTGAAGGAAAGGCAATAGGATGGAACAGAGACCCAGGATGTTTGTGAGCCCTGCTGAAGCACCTCTGAGAACATCCTTATGCACCTGCTTCCCTGCTTATTTTACAAAACAACACACACAGACCCATTGGTAATTTTCTGTTGAAAGAACCTCCTTTGGTTGTGGTCCTTAAAGGTGTTGATGCTATGCCCAAGTGCCAACCAAAATACCTGAAACTGCCTTCTCCAAAACACCATCAAGTGCCAGCATGCATGTTGAAGCTTATAGGGACTGTGTAAACTTCACTTTTCTGTTTGTTTGAATAAGGTTGAGCCAAACTAGCAATTTGGCTAGTTTCCCTGTGATACTTAGTTGCACCTGTGTCATCCCACTGATCTTCATGTCTCGTGTGGACTCTTGCAAGCCTGGAGATGTGCTGTGTTGGAATGCACTCTCCACTTTGTACAATCCCAGGTATAGCACTACATAAACACTATCTGGTTCAGCTTCCCTTTGCTTGTGAGTGATGGGCATATACTTAACTTTAGACAGCTAGAACACCAGAGGCAGTAATCCAGACATGGATAACCGCTGTACAGCACTCTGGTTGTTTCTCAGGCAGAGGGATTTTAACAGGCCTGGACTAACTTTTTGGTCTGTGTATTGGGAGGAACCACTCCAACACTAAATGCCTCAGTTCTCTCCTTTTTTTCTGCATGTGACTTCTGCTGATAAGGGTGGGAATTACATGAATTTTCTTAAATGCACCCCTAGAGATGCATTGTGCATCCTATTAAATGATGTCTGTCAGGAAACATGATCGACTTTGGTGAAAGCTGTCTCAGCTGTGTTAGATAGCTTTGCCCCAAAAAGACACTAAGAAAATTCCCAGGAATCCAGAAGAAATCCCAGAAAATCCTCAGATCATATCCAATTCTGTTGCACTGGTGGTTTCCACTCATGGAACTGAGAGAAAAACTTGTCTCTGTCTTTAAGGTGGTAGTTTGTACCCCCAAATGAAGAGGTGACTACTTCAGGCTCAATAAGCCCCAAACAGCCAAGTTCCTGCATACCTCGTCTGTAGCATTTAGCACATTTGAAATGCCCTGAGATAACCTGCTTTTAGAAGAGGAGCAAGGGCTAAGCAAATTGCTTAGACTCTCACTGGAGGTCTTTAGCAGGACTGGGTGTGGATACATGTGGTCATGGGGCAGGACAGTGTGCCAGGCTCTGTCTGCCCACCTTGAGGTGTGACCATGAAGTGGTGCCCACAGGTATTTGCATTTATCAGGCACGTGACACAAGGCTGCATTTTGTGGGTATACAATAGAAATACTTTGTCCTGGGCCTCTTGTCTCTGGGAGGCATCCATTCAATGTTGGCAAAGGCTTTTAACCTTTCCCACTGTGAGGCTGCTGTTCTGGCACAAAGGGCATCCTCAGCATGGGGGCAGGTGGTGCTTTACCCCAGTAGGGCCCTTGTAACCCAAATTAAGCCAGAGCTACAGGAGACTGCGATTTGAAAGCACCTTCTCCTCTGCTCCCTCTGTGATTTTGCTGTAACAATGCCATAACAACTGGAGTTAGATGGAGATGTCTGTCAGAGTACAGGGTACAGGCTGGTGAAGGGCTTTTCTCAGGTGCTCAATGCAGGACCAGAAACCACACTTGAATGGGATGATGAATGGAAGAGAAGGTGCTTACTCAGTGACCATCTTGCTTCAGAATGCTTCTTTGCCTGAGGAACATGCTTTTACAGTGCTGCAGCTGTATTAACCTACAATGAGGCTTTCAATTTCAGCTTCTTTTGTGTGTGTGTGTGTGTGGTTTTTTGTGGGTTTTTTTGTTTTGTTTTGTTACAGAAGCTCCCATTTCCTTTACATTTATGTATTTTGATGAGAAAAACTGTCTACAGCTCTAGACATTTTCCATCTGATTTTTTATCTGTAAAAGGTAACATACAGCTAATTTCATCCCAGACACTTGCACATGAGAGGAATCAAGGTGAAGAAAGACTGCAATAACCTTTAGAGTGGTTTTATTTGTTGTACTGCTCAGGTGATGCAGCAAGGTAATCACCACCATAGCTTTCCACTGTGCTTAAACTTCTGTCATGTTTATTATAAATAAATCCACACCCTAAAAGTAGCATCTTAACACAATTGGCTGCATTTTGTTTACTGCTGTACAAAGTTATGCTTTAAAGGCCATGTTTAATTGGATAACATAATAATTTCAACGTACAACTACAATGACAAGTTTTATACCATTAATGTAAATAGCATGCAACCCCCGCATCTTTTCTGTTTTAATAGCATGTAATATTTTAATAACCCCTCCTTGAGTTGTGGTTGTCTAACTCCTCTAAAATCACTATAAAATAGAGCAATTTATTTATTTATTATTCAGTATTTTCATTGATTTTCCTATCTACAGTGAATCTTTCTAGCTTTTTTAGTTATTTTGTTTGGCCTTATTCCCCTCTTACATTTTTTTTTCCCTTTACACTTATAAGGTTGTAAGCCTTGATTTTTATTCTACATGTCAAATGCCTCAATATGACTTGGCATACAGCTGAGAAATCCTAGTTCTGTAAACAGGCATAGTGTTATATGTTCCTAAACTTTAAAATTTTGCATCAATCTTTCTGAGTGATAACTCACAAGCCACCTTTTTTTTTCTTTTTTAAAGGTTAGTATGTGGGCTAATTATCAAATTAATGTTGTTTACCTGAATATCTTCTCATCAGTAATTTAAAACACTTGGTAGAAGAGTTGCCGCAAGAGTTTAACAAAAGTCAAGTGAGACATACAGCAAATATACTAGAGCTAAAAAACAAGGTAAGCTTGCTGTAGGTAAATTAATGTAGTCTTTTTGTGAATTCATCTTTGTCTGGCTTGAATTTTTAAAATGCTGAACAATCCACTGCTGAAACAGGATGCTATTAACTAAATTCCTGTGGGGTTTGGTTTCACATCTCAGATGGAACATGTTACTTTTTGTAAAAGTATAAAAAGAAAGAAAATATACTACATCAGAAATAACTATTTTTAAATCTCAGATGTTTGTATGCTGTGCTTTGAAAATACAATTTGTTTACCAGTTTAATGATAGCTTCAGTGCACAGAGCCTTATAATTCTAACTAGCTGGCTGCTCACATTACTTTACATGGTGCCTTGCTTTTAACGGTGATTTCACATTTATTGAAAGAATACACTAGTATGCTGCTTCTCAAAACATAGCACATATATGCATAAAACAGGTTAAAAAAAAGTGTTCAAAAAGTTAAAGATACTTGGTAACTTAATAATAATGAAACTAAAAGAATTTTTTTGACCCTGGTCAGTCCTCTGTGTCTACTTAGTTCCCTTGCTTGGCACACACATTTTGGGTGAGGGTTTTATTCCCCAGTACTAGGCAGCTTTCAAAATATCTTTAGTTTAAAACCAGTTAACTAAGAATTAGGTGGTTTAGGGATGAATTTGGGAATGCATTTCCTTATGTTTTCTTTGCTTAGCTCAGTTTGGAGATTTTGTTTTATAACCTCTCTGTTGGCTGGTTGTTTAACTTCTGATGTAGTGCTGTCAACTATGACTACAGAGAGAAAAATGACTAAAAGTCCCTCGGGAGAGGGAGAAAGACCTGATGGAGAGGGAGTGCAGAGAGGCAACCAGGAAAGGTTCATTCAACACTGACCTGTACTAAGCAGCTGGGATGTTGCATTCTTAGACAGGATGAGTTGTATTCATGGGTAAAGAGAATTCTGCACCAATAACCAATTGGTCTGACCAGCTTGCCAGGCCCCTTTAAGCAAAAATCAGTTTCACTGCAAATGGTTTTCAGGACCATGTAAGTTAACTCTGGCAGCCATGTGATGCTGAGCAGGCTTGTGGGGTTGCCTGAGCCTTCCTGCCTCCAGGCTGAGTCTTACAGGGCATCAATTCCTGGTGTGGATGCACTGGACTGTCCTTACATAGGAAGGCTGGTTAGTCTCCACTCTTGATACATGGGATCAAAAAGCAACAAGAATTTAGCATGTTTTATTTCTTAGGTTTCATGTTGTTCATTTCTCATTTCAGAGAAAATTAGCTGATCTTTCCATTCATCAAAAGGATCATGGCAGGTAAATGGACCATCCAGGTGAATTATGCTGCAAATTCTTTTGCTTTCACATTTCTTTTATTTCTTTCTTTCCCTCCCATTTTCTTCAGTTGACTATAATCTACAGTCACCTTCCTTCATTTCTTTTCCGTTACCTGATTAGTGTTTTCTTTCTTAAAAATGGAGCATTTTCTCTCAAATCTTGAGGCATCTGACAGGAGTTGTAGCTATAAGTGGGTTGCACTTGCTGTCAGAGGAGGCTGTTGACTTCCAGAGGAGCTGTGCCTCCATATTACCTTCTTCCAAGTGTGTTTTGGGCTCAGTTCCTTGTGCCATTTTAGAGATTGCATGGGGCTTCTTTGAAATTAGATGCAAAATATAATTCACTCAGCACACAGCTCCAGAAAGGTGCTTTTGGGAAAAAGCTGTCTTGGTGTTCTGCTTCCTTACATCTCCTCAAATCCCAAACCACTTGTCTTAGCACTCACATGGTCAGCAGAATAATCTGTTCTCCCATCTGCAGGTATTTGCCACTTAGGCATGGTTTAGTCAATATTCAGCACTCTCAAACCTTAGGGCCTGGCCTTCATGCTCAGCAAAGTTGTTGCCCAGGGGGAGCCCATACCGACAGCTCTCCACACTTTCGGCTGGTTTGGATTTTGTGGGGATGGAGTCGTGCTGGTAGAGCAACGCTGACTTTATCATCCCAAAATCTTCCTGAATCTTCATCCCTGAATAGATGGCACCCGAGACGTTTTCTGCCACGTGGGTGTAGCTCTGGAGGTTCTTCATGTCGCAGAGGTTGTCGCTGTATTTCAGTGTGGGTGGCTTGTAGGCCTGGTAGGACACCTTGGTGGTGGTGGTGATGACGGTCTGCAGTGGCGGGGCCATGGGTGCAGGGCTGGGGCTGTACCTGCAGGGGTAATCCCCACTGTAATAGGGGTGGGGAGCACCTGTTGGCATCTGCCCAAAGTCACTCCTGTCTCCGCTGCCCGTTTTCCCCCACGCTGGTTTCAGTCCGTAATGTCTGCCAGGGTTATCAAAGCTCTTATCGTGGGTGGCCACAGCATTGTAGTGAGACCCGTTCAGGCTGAGGGGCTCTGCATCAATGACAGGACTGGTTAGATCTGTGTAAAATGTTGGGTAAGGACTCGAGCTTATAAAGGTGGGAACTCCAAACTCGTAACTGCATGGCCTGGGCATGTAGATCCTTGGATTTGGGCATTTAGGGTATGGTGATAGCTGGTCCTCTTGGAAGCTGGCTGAGTCATAAGGTGCCTTGTAGAGGTCTGCGTTCTGCAGCGGAGGGTAAGACTGGGCTGGAATCGAAATATTGGTGTCTGTGAAGATACCAACTCTTTCTGGGCCATCTATGCAGTGAAAATTCTGTAGGTTACTGCTGTCCTGGTACCTTCCTGCCTGATAAGGAGATGTAGATCTTTAAGGTACAGGAATCAATACTGCCCACACACATATGTCTCAATACTTGTGCTATTGCTAGTTTCAGCCCCAAATTAACAGATGTAGCATGGTGTAAAGCTTTGTTTTGCCCTGGGACCCCCAGTATGTGCTTATCACACCTTTTTAATTGACAAAAAAGTCTTCATTTATGTCACCTTTTTATTTCACTAATGACTTTGACTTACCTCTGAGTTTAGGGATCTCTTTTTCTGGGAGTGGTGGTAAGAGGACATTTGCTTCTTAATTGCACTTCTTCTTGCCTCTGCCTCCAGTTTACTCTCTGGCCGGGGGTGGTCATGGACTCCTTTAGCCTAAATTAGGATTAACTGAGAGTTAGAATTGAACCTGGAAGGGGGTAAGATGAGAGCAAATGCTCTTAGTACGAGAGCTGGTCACAGCATGGTCTGTGGTTTGGCACAAGAAAAAAGGAAGGAGAAACTAAACAAGGACAAATTCATTGTGAAAACAAATAAATAGAATAAATCATGATTTGGATGCATATAAAAGGAAAAAGTGAGGGAGAAGTCAGTGAGGACTGCAGAGCTGAAGAAGGAGCAAAAGTGCTACCTAATTTTGTTACATTCAGGAATAGATAATTAGAACAAAGGGGAAAAAATAAATTTATCTTGGTTGTTTTTCTGCAGTCCAGTATCTCAGTTCTGCTTTACAAGCACATACATAAATAGTATAAATAGGCTTTAAAGAGCCTTTTTCATGCCACAAGATGACAAACATTCTCTTAAAGCAATACACCTTCTTGAACAGAACTGAAAACTATATCCTGGAAAACCATCTGAAGATGCTCTGCTATTGAAAGATCTGTGGGTATGCAGATCTACATAACCAAAGTTACATTGGTATATGATGAGCACTACATTTATGTAGCGTACATTTATATATGATGGACAGTACATTTCCTTATTCATTTGTCTGAACAGATCTACATACAGTCCCTAATACAAAGTAGGAACCTAAAAATTGCTTTTAAAACACAGTCCTTTCTCAAGCAGCAGTTAACTTCTAAGCAATGATTTATCAACTTTTTTGATAGTAAAATCTTCCTGTTTTGCATGTCTATAAGAGAACATTTGAACATTTAAATAAGAATAATATAGGAGGGAATCTGGGAATGTGGCCAGTTTTCTTCCATTTATTGTCTGGAGAACAGAATTCACTGTCATGTGAATCAGGGGAAAAAAATTATCCAGGAGAAAATGCAATGTTGTAGAACAGAAACTTTTTGTTCCAATGTTGCTAAAAAAAAAAAAAAAGAAAAATCAAGATGAAATTACAAATTTCAGCTAAGATTCCTCTTTTTTTTCTGTCAAGATTTTAAATCCTTCAAAATTCAAAGGCTAGTTTCAGATGAAGTAGAATTTTCATGTTTCAACTCATGTAAATTAAGTAAGGCTTTTTTTCCCTATTTATTTTAGTAGGAAATTAGTATTTGGAAATAAACACTGGAGAGATCCAGTTGTCATATGCACCAGGATACAATACAACCTTTTTGTCCGTGTTTGTGTTCTGCAAACAGGAGAATTTTAGCCATTGATGATATTGTAGTTAAAATTGAATATTGCCAACCCATAAGTAATCCTTTTAAAGAGACAGCGAAGTGTTTTTATTTGCTCTTATGTTCATACTGAGGAGAAATTCAGTCATGGACTAGACCTCCATCATGCTCATCATGGTCTCTGTTACATAAAAAAGCAGGGGGGGAGGAGGAAGAAATCTCTGTCTTTACAGGTATTATTTTATACACAAGTATAATTTGTATAGTGTGCACAAATATATACAGCTGCTTTCTACCTGGAAAAATATTGCTTTGCCATCAAGCCTCCAAAAGTTGGTGACCGGATAGCCACTGTGTCCTCGGCAAGGAATCAGCTCGAGGGCGGAGTTACAGTTGGGGCAGGCTTTCTCTGTGAACAGACAGAAACTACTGAAGAGATTGGTTAAGGACAAGGATGCTGCCCGAAAGTAAACAGAGCTCAAGAGCAACATGATCAGACTTCTCCAAAATTCAGATTAAAATGTGTTGCTCAAGGAAATGCAACATAGACTATCAAGCACAGCTAAATGATGCGAACTAGAATTGCCCACTAGTTATTTTAATAATTTAAAGGACTTAAATCCATATCCCCTTAAGTATTTGCAAACAGACATGGATGAAATTTGGGATTAATCAGTCATTGCAATTATGCCTTAGTCTCCACGCAATTAAGAGTGACTCCAGTTTGGAAATCAAGCCCAGATGAAAGAAAAGGGTCCCTTGTGCATGGCAGCTCTCTCCGGGTGCCTCTCACTTTGTTGCTTCTGCCGAGCCTTGTCGCATATGGCGGGGCGGAGCTGCAGCCGGGCCCCGCCGGGCAGGGCGCAGCTCCGGGCACACACCACCACGCCCAGGCAGGACTTCTTGAGGATCTGGCAGTTGTGGTTGTTGGTGTTGCGCATGGCCCAGCCACTGAGGTGCCGCTGCGCGTTCTTCTCCTCGCTCGAGTAGATGAGCCGCACGTAGCCGTCGGGCCATTCCTGGAAGGCATCGAAGTGCTTGGGCTCCTGCGGCAGGGCAGGTGAGGAGAGAGGGCAAGGCAGCAAGGAGAAGAGCAAGAGAACGTTATTAGTATATTACAACCTGATTTTTTTGCCTTATTATAAAACACATAGCAGGGAGAAAAAAAAAAAAAAAAAGCTTTTTCTATGTCCAGCCAAGCAACAGAAAAAGAAATATAGGAAGAATAGCTTGTTCAGAAGTGCTCCCTAAAAGGGCTAGGGCAGTCTGGGATTCCATATCTGAAAATAAAGTCAGGATCCTTTCCTCTTTTGCATCATGATCCATTGTAGCAGTCTGTTGACACATGTCTTTTACAGTGAAGTTACCAGCTATTAGGCATCAGCCTTACTCCCAGAATTTACTGACTAGTCTACTATCAGTGTGCCCAGACAGGACACAAGCCACCCTGATCATGACTGCTATTAAGTTTTCCTTGTTGTGGGACCATGCACCTGCAGGCAGGAAACTGGAAGTTTTATCTATGGAATGGCTTCTAAAAGTGCATCTAATATGATTTGAATAAGGCTTTTCCCAAAAAATAGAGGTAAAAAGATTTGTCATTGCAAATGTACTTCTGATATATGTAGAGTGACACAAAGAAAGAACATTTCAATTTGGGATTTTACAGCTTTCTGGAGTTCATTACAAAAATGTAATTACCAGAACTATGAAAGAAGATTATAAACTGCAAATATTTATAATGCAATACATATTTAACATATGTATGTACCGCATGTGAAAGCAATCCCAGCAAACAGAAGGAAACTACCAGCATTTACAGCATTAAGACATTCATTAACAGCATGGGCTCTGTAAACTTAAATAAACTCTAAGATGAAAAAAATTGTGAAGTAAAAACCACATTTGAAACTGACAACTAGACAAAAGTGGAGTACTCATTTGCATTACTGTTGCATCAATAAACCAAAGAAATAAGTAGATAACTTGGATCATAGTACTAAAGTCAGTTCAAGATTCTATTCAACACTTCTTGAACAAGGAAGAGGGGGAAGAGGGAGAAGAAACCTGTCCAAATGGAGCCACAGGTTGTTTTAGGAGTTCATATCCAGCTAGGCAAAGCTGTGCATCAAATCCATACTTTTATTACAAGTCACTTTATAAAGACTACAAAGCAAAGAAAAAGTGAAAAAGCGCAAGAGAAATAAAGAAGACATAAACCAAGGCTTTGCTTAGAATGAAGTTCGTTCCGCTGTTCCCCAGCGCCGCGTTAGAGCTGGACGGAGACTTTCCCCAGCATCTCCCCGCCCACCCCGTTACCTGCGGCAGCTTGGGGTCGTTGATGTCCCAGCTGAGCTTCATGGCAGAGAGTGCCCGTGGGTGCCACCTCCCGGTTTTTTATGCCGTCGGGGCGTTGCCGAGGTGTGGTGGGAAGCTGTCAGCCGGCCCCGCAGGCGGAACAGCAGCACCATCACCGAACCCCACTGCGGCCCCTGGCTGGGCAGGGGCTGCCTCCCCCTCCACGCCACAGGCGGGTCCCGCTACCCTCACCTGGAGACGTGTGACGGGGAATAGACGCAGGGGCTGTGCGAGAATCCACCTCTCAGCACTGGGGGCCGTCACCTCAGCAAATTTGAGCAGGGTTTGGAGGACTAACCTGGCAGCCGCGGGGCTCTGCCGCTCCCTCCCGCCAGTGGCCGGGATGATGTGAGTGGTGATGGAGAGGTGGGGGACCCGTCTCTGCCCCACCGGGATGCTCCTGATCTTGGATTTTGAGCGTGGCTCGGAGCTGCCCGCAGCTTCTAAAGCCTCTGGAGAGAGGCAAAGATGCTGAATAACCTGCTCTTTGGATGTAAACGAAATCGGCGTTATTTGGCGGGTTTCCCCTTCGCGCTGTGCTCTATAGCGCTTGGTTTAAAATGCAAAGTTGGTTTTGGTGCCAGTATATTGATAGGCACATTTTAACTTAGTGAACGGTTACAGGGGTTTTGTTACTTTCTTCTTTTCTAAAGAAATAGCCGACGGGGTCTGAAGTTTGGAGTTTTTTGGTTGGTTGGTTTGGTTTTCGTGAGTTGGTTTCTTTTTGTTGTGGTTTTGTTTTTTTGGTTTTTTTTGTTTGGTGGGGTTTTTTTGGTTTTTTTTTTTTGTTTGTTTGGTTTTTTTTTGGTGTTTTTTTGTTTTGTTTTGTTTTGTTTTTTTTTGAGGAGGGGTGTGGTGGTGTGGGAACGAAGGAGGGAGATTTGATTTTTGGTGTGAAAAACAGAAAGGAAAAAATTATCCACAACAGCACAGAGATCGAGCCGTTGAACTCCGAGCGCAGCTATCACCCTTTAAACGATCCCACCTGTCCCGAATGATTTTCTCATTCTCTTCCATCCTCTCTGGTCCAAAATTTACTGAACTTTACCCTCAGCTGAGCACAATAAAGCCCACCCAGCAGCAGCATACGCCAGCTGTGACACCTCTCGGCCGAGAGCAGTCCCCGAGGAGGCTCTGGGCTCCTTTTCTGCCCCGCTGGGCTCGGCCGGGGGTCTGTCAGTGCTTCAGCGCCGGTGCCCGGGCGCGGGGGCCCGTCCCAGGCCGCACAGCTGCGGCTTTTTAGGGAGGGTGCGAACCGGGCCCCTTTCTCTTCTTTTTTTCCGCGCTGCTGGGGTATAGAGTGAGGACTTGCTGAGGAGAGTGCTTAGAGCTGTGAGAAAGGCTGGCGAGGGTCTCCCTCCACCCTAAACGCGGGTGTGTCCAGCAGCAGCGGCCGCGGGGAGGGTGTGAAGCAGCCCCTGCACCTTCTCCACCGCACCATGGCCCAGGTGAGCGGCCACGGAGAGGGGGACACTCCGTGCTCCCTCCGAGGGACAGTCCCTCCCTCCGAGGGACAGCCTCGGGACTCCCCGTGGCTGCCAGAAACCTCGAGTTGGGAGGCGTGGGGGGGATTTGCAGCTTAGGTAATAAGGAAGGAAAACCAGCATTTTGGCAGAGTAGGGATGAATAAGTGCTCTTCAGCTTTGGGGCAGAAAAGGTGTTTGGGTTTGTTTTGGTTGGTTGGGGTTTTTTTTTGGGAGGGATAGGGAAAGAAGATTTTTTTTTCCCCCTGTATTTTTCTCTTCCTTTTATTTTTAAAGGAAGAAAGAAGTGAAGAACGAAATAGAGATGTGAGCGGCAATATGGCAGACAAAGCAGAAGACTATGTAAGGCTATTTTAAATGCATCCTAATCTTTATCTTACAAATTATTATTTATGTGTATATTTAAAGGTGCATTTCTTAAACTGATATGGCATGACCCAGAACTTTAAGTAATTTTATTTAATGTGGGAAGTGTAGCAGTCCTCTTAATCTTTTCTTCAGTAAGTGGGAAGAAATTATTGTAATAGCTGTGGGACTTAGAAACTGGGTATACTTAATTGCCTATCTCCTTACTGGGTATCTTTTAAGATTACCCAGTTTCAAGGGTTCTGTCTCTTTTGGACATTAAGACTGATGTTTAGCTTCAGATGTAGCAGTAAAATGAAAGTAGAAAAACAATGTAAAACAAATAAACAGAAACTTGCAACTTTAAAAATAGCATTACAAGTATTTTATCGTAATTAGTGCTGCTACTGTTTCAATGCCTGCTTATTTTATTTACTAATTGTTTTCTGCCCCTCCCTCTACAGCTCGAATCACTGCTCATTGATGCCTTTAAAGGGAAGGGGTTTCAAAAAATACATGAACTACTTCAAGAGAAGGAAGTAGAGCCTCCCCAGAAATACAGTGAATCTCTCTTTAACCAGCTGGACAAAGCACTGAGAAAGGCGAGTACCATAAGTAATCTCATCTATCATAGCACCTAGCTCAGAGCATAGCAGACTAATGATGCACAACACTCTGTGTTTCTTTAGGAGCTGGACAAGAATGAATTCAAGAATGTTTCACTGCTGCTGAAATGTATTCAGCTCTACCTTAAAAGTGATCTTCAAGAGGGGAAGAGCTTGTTTATTGAGCAAGGACTGGTAGCAAAGATGAGTATAACATTGTATACAAGTTACTAATATGATTTAAAGTTGTTTGCATCAGAAAAAGAACTCCAAGGAAGCAAAAACTAGAGGATGGCTGGCCACACAAAAACAATTTTTTTTAATAAATTGCGTGAACTGAGTGGGGGAAAAATGCTTACTATCTTTTATTGCTTTTGGTGTAGCAGCCAATTTTATGGCTCCACTTACTACCTGACTTAAAGGATTGTGTTGTTTGGGTTTTTTTAAGCTGATAGTGGAAGGGGAGGATGAATTTCTACAAGTCCCATTAGTGAAATGATATAGCATTTTAAGTGCTCCAGCAAAATACAGTTTTAGTAATAGAACTGATGAGTAATTTGTGTTTTTATATTTTTAAAAGCTGAGATATTCTTTATGAAGGTCCCTCTCTAGTTAGGTAGCAAACCAGATACATTTAATCTGCAATTGTGTTTTATCTTCTGGCACTAGATTGATTTCAGCTGGTAATAGCTGTAGTAGCAGAAATGCAATTGTGCTGAAGATGAGTAACACCTGGATCTTACACATCTACCAGGGGACAGCTAACACATGCTTTCTGTTAGCAGAGTTGTACTGGGGAGTCCTCAGTCCAAAATGTTCTATTCCTGCCTTGTAGTGATGCTTTTTAGGGATACAGTTGCTCAAAATTGTATGGAGATAATAAAGATTTTCTAGTGTGAGCTGTGTACTTCCAGTGAAGCATAAGTTTCTAGTTCACCATTTGTGTGTGATGTTATGCAATGTTTAAAATGATGAAGTATTAAAATACTTATGTTGAAAAAGCTTGAAAAAAATTTACAATATTTTGCTGTGAGTTGATGTCCTCTAGAAGTGTCTATAGGAGTTTTGGTGCCACTAGCAGCATGTATTGTGTCTGAGCAGCACCACAGTGTGTGCCTTGGACAAGAAAAGAGGATAAAAGGAGGGCTAGGGAGGAAAAGGGGAAATGGCATTTTTCATGTCATCCTAGCAATATTTGAACTCCTTAAAGCCGTGTAGTTTTCGACACGTTATGTGACTCTGAAGTTTAAAGAGTAAAAACCTCTGTTATGTTTCCTGCAGACATGTATAGTTTAAGGATTATCAATTCCTCTTCCCAGTTTTTAATGCATTCTTTTAACTTTTACCTAGTATCTTGGTTTGAAAGAGCAAGAGGATTTGTGATGGTCATCGACCTAAATGAGAATAAATTTTTGATGCCACTGCTTGAAGACTTCTTTGATTTAGCATTGGTATGTTTGTGCATTTAGGAGGACAGAAGGGTTGCCTTTATTGGATAAGAAAGCTATTGCTCACAAACAGTTTCCTGTTAGAAAATGCATAATTGCATGGATGTGCTGCCCTAGGGCTGAGCCTGGGATGCAGCCTAGGTGGTGTGATGGGCAGTGTCCAGGAGTGTGCTCCAGGCTGGGGTCTGGCTGAGATTTGACACAGCTGGGAGAAGCATTTTCTCATTTTCTGACTTGAAGTATTTGTTTTTGTAGAAAATTTTGCAAGAAATTCTGATGCATTTTGTAAATAAAAGCTTGTGAGCTGAAGCTCTCTTTAAAACTCAATTTACTGACACTGATCTGCACTTTACACGAAGACATGTTTGCTAAGGTGGTTCTGGCAGTTTATTCCTACTCTAAAACAGATGCATTAATTCTAAAGAATGATCTAACTTGCTTACAACCCTCATTTAGGTTTCAACTCTAAATATTAATGACTTTAAGGGTGTTAGAGGCCTAGTGATGTAACTTTTGTAATAGGAAGAATGTTTTTTAGCTTTTTCCCCCAAGCTGTTGCTCCCAGTCTTGTTGTCTGTACTTACTGGAAGTATGTCATATTTTGAGCATCAGAATTCATATCAATAGTTATGACTCTTCACTGCTAAAAGATATTCGAGTAAAATCAAACTTCCTTCTTTCTCTACTAACCACTTTGGAATTATAAAATACTAATTTCTTTTCCCAAAAATTTAATTTATTTGTCTTCCTGCTATGTTTCTTCCATGTGCTTTCTCTGTGGAGGAAGAAGTGTTTTGTGTTATGGAGTTATTTTTATTTTTAATTTTCCTCAAGGGAGTTTAACACCCTTCAGATCACATTGTGATATCTAGTACTGTAGTGTATAAACATAATTTTTTTTTCTACATAGGCCCACATGTGTAGTAAAAATAAGAGAACGATGTCATGATGTGGGTTTTCCAGAGAACCTGTAGGCACTGTGTTCTGAAGTGCTGCTGAAATCCCTGGGGGAAGTGGGTGCTTGGCTTCCTTTACCCTCCCTGCATATTGCCAACTGTATGATCAGGGTGACCACATGTGGCATACCTGGATCAGGTGGCCTTTTCTGATGTGGGTACACTACTCTTTTATGTTATTTAGCATCTGAAAGTTGGGGGGTGAGGAAGGCATGTGTAAACACCTTGGCATTTTGTGTGCTGCTGTTCTTGAGTGGTGGTGTCTTAATGAAGGCTTCTTTTACTCTTTCCATCAGGTGATTTGCAAATGCAGTAATGAAGGTCAGTATTTTTTTTTTCCTTCCATTCCTCAATATCCTGAATCTTAATCTTGGGAGCATATTTCTTAATACTGCTTGAATTCTGTCCCCTTTCTCTCTTCAGCTTCTTCCTCTCTGCAATTTTTTTTTTTTTATTCTCCAGCTGATTTCTCTTCAGTTAATTTTCATTAACATTTATACTGGACCACAAAACATTTTCTGTTTCTCTTTGTTTTCTTGCTTTGTACATCTTGAAAAAAATCTCTCTAGTATCTTGTTTAAATAGTCAGCATCAAGCATTTCACTTGATCGCAGTAAGTGGCTTCTGAAAGGGGTTCAGACTAGACAGTCTGTTCTTGCACATCTCTTTGTTCTGGCATCAGATGTCATTCCCTTGCTGAAGGCAACCATCTCCACAGAATGGCATGGTAACTCCTTCAGCCTTCTGAACTCAACAGAGAGATGTCTGTCTGTCTCTCATTCATTTCAGCAGCAAAATATTGTTCTGTGGCTGCAGCTGGCTTTACATCGGGGTGGGGGCATGGGGAGCAGGTGCTTTCAGAAAATATCTGTGTGACCAGACATCCAGGCTCACAATCCATGTAAAAATGAAGCATTGCACTGTGGGTCAGGTAATGTCTGCTTACTTGTCTTTGCACCTTATTCTAGTGGGAGCAGAGTGGCACAAGCATCTTCTGGTTCATGCTTTATTGGTTTGCTCTGTTGACTTTGACAAAACTGTATATTCAGGTTTTCTCTTGTGGCTAGTAATTAGCTTTCTGTGCCTCTTTAGTTACCTAGATCAGAAGTCAGTGTATCTGGAGCATTTATTTTTAGATGGAAGTTACCAGTTCCCCTTTCTGTCTAGGATTAAATGGTTGGAAGCTTTGTCTGAAAATGAACTTGCAGCTGGGATGTTTTTATTCCTTCAACACAACAAACTGTAGTTGCTTTGACTATTTTTATATGGACACCAGCCCATTTCTAGCTGTACCTTTCAAATTATTTTTCTAGGGAAGAAAGAGCTAGTGAATTTATTTTTGCCTGAACTAGGGCGCCTAGTGACAGAACCAAAACTTTGCTGCGCTCTGCATCTGGAGGTAAGATTCTTACTAGCTGGAGAAAATTGGATACCTTTGTGTGAAAGTTTGTGTAATTAGATAAAAGATGTGAAACAAAGTTACTGATTTATTTCCCATAATTTTCTACCCCTTCTCTTGTGGTGGGGGAAAAGGGCTTGAGGACCCTCAACTCTATACTTGACAGTGTCTCACGGGACGAGAGAAAGAAGTTCCCTCTCTCTGAGGAGATATGCTCGCTCACGTAAGGGCTTTTCCCTCCAGTTTCTGTACCTGAATACCCTCTTCTCTGCATTAGGAGTGAGTTATTTCCATTTTAACTTGTGGCATTATGCTGTTTCAGGAAAGACATTGCAAAAACTATACTGGAGGTTGGTGGTAAGAATTTCTCCAGCTTTACCTCATCTGCTTATTTATTATAGATGAATTATAATTTAAATTATATTTCTTTGTCAAGAGTTGATGTTTTAGGGAGGGAAGTCAGATATACTTTAGCAAAATATAAATAAAAAAAGTTAAATGCAGCAATGCCTTAGCTCTTTCTGGTTGATATTAAGAATGCATATTGACTAATCAGGCAAGCTAAACTTATTTATGTATAAAAGTAATTAGATCAGCTTTATGTATGTGTTTACAGGATATGCTGGCTGTTAGTCTGAAAAAAATTAAATTTTAATTGCTTTGCCACTATGTGGACAAAATTTAGTTAACAAGGTTAATGGCCTCTTGAGTGAAATCTTTTTCTCCTAATAATAACACTTTCAAGAGTATTGCCATGGGATATGGAATGTGGCCTAATCCTAGTGGGTTAGTGATGAGTCTCTGCTCCTATCCCTTTCCTGAACCCCAAGCACATCTCCCAGTGCACTCGTGTGTGTTGTGGTTTGCAGTGCTCCACACCTCAATCTCACTGAGCTGCAGGAGCTGAGGATGCCTGAGCCAACACTTGGCTGTTGCCCTCCCCTGTTCTCCCAGGGGAAACTGAGGCTAGAGGATGGACATGATTGTGTAGTACAAAATTGCAGGAGCAGCAATGCTATAACCCTCTGTTATGCTGGAGGGATGATATTTATCCTGTGCTCATGTTTACCTGGCAGATTATGACCTTCAGGTTGCCCTTTCAGAAGCACTTTGTAGGTTAATGATAAAAAAATGGAGGGATGACCTTGTTCACCACTGGTTTGAAGATAATTATCTTGCTGAAGCTTTCAAAGAGATCAAAGATCGAGAATTTGAGACGGTGAGGGTCCTTATTTTGAAAACAACATACTTGACAAGTCTGTATAGGGGCTGGTTTTGCTTGAGTTAAGCCAGGGTGTCCTTGTGAGAAGTTCCTACAAGACTGATTTTATAAATACACAAAGTTATTTGTGGATGGCATGTTTTACTTTTTTCCTATTAATATGGTAAATATTAAATGACATGTTGTTAAAATAGCTCCTACTTCTAAGTTATTTTACCTATAAAAATAAAAATATAAATAATGCATAAATAAGTTAATTTGTGGGGTTTATATTTGAATTCTTACTGGTCTTGAGTTGGGTCCAACCTTTTGTAGTAAATTGAATGTTTCTTCCCAGTTGTCTTTGGTGTCCCACTGACCAGTTTAAAGCTTTTAACTGGACAGTAGAGGTTACACAGCAAATAGTTATTCTACGCAATAGAATAACTATTTGCAAAGGAAAAGTAGCCTGATTTTTTTTTTTTTTTTTTAATAATGTGTCATTTGTCTTGCAGGACTGCAGAAAATTTCTTAACCTACTAAATGAAAGGCTTGGAGATAAAAGAAGGTAAGCTGGGAACCAACAGCTTAAATTGGTGCTATCATTACTGCAGAGGGGAATAAATAGAATTGTAAAATGGGTTGACTTATAATGTAACTTTTTTTGTTAATATAAGTGAAGAATGAAATTTTCTTTTTAAGAAGGAAATTTTATGCCTTTTTATGGTGATTCTTTTGAAAGTAAGATCAATGAAGATAACACATCACTACTAAAATGCTGTAGTCTCTAGCTTATCCAAGCTTACTTTACTTTTAGAAAATTTTAAATTTTTTGAACAATAAGGTTGGTTACTACTCTCATTAAAAATAATTGACGTCAGACACTAATGTTGAATGTATCATGTGAAGTCTACTTCTTTTCCAGAGTCTACTCATTTCCTTGCATATCTGCTTTTGCTGACATGAATGAGGTAATAGCCCTTAAAGCTCTGACATCTTCCCTACAGTGTTATGGCTGCTAAAATGTTGTTTTTTGTGATAAATGTTTGGAGTTTTTTTTTCTCCCTGCATCTTTTTCATTGGAGAGTTGAGTGTAACCACCTGTTCTAGCTGGAAGTTTGCTTGTTTGCCACTTAGCTCCCAACTTACTGCTGCTGACTTTGCTGTTGTATCAGCCAAGTGATAGAGGCAATGCTTCTCTTTGTGGTGATGACAGAAGAGAGTTCTAAACAGAAACAAGAGGACAGGACAACACTGAGTCCTCTGGCAGAGCTGTTTCCAGACTGCCAGAAAACAAGATTAGCCTGATGCCCCTGGAGAAGAGTTGCAGATGCTGCAGTTTGCTTCACTGGTCTTCAGTTGAATGAACTGTGGCACCATTCCTGGTGGTCATATTGAATTGAATTCATGTAGATGGAAGCTAATTCCACTGCTTCTGCTTATTTCGAGTGCTCAGAAGCAGAGCTTCCACATCTTCTTCCCTGGCACAAACAGCGAGAATTTGTGCATCATTACCTTTCCCTTGGCTGAAGCAGAGCCATGTCTAACATGGGTGTGGTTGGGTGTGCAGTGGGCTGGCACCCCACAGGGTGATCTGAACTCTTGTTTCTGCAAGGTGTATTGATTACACAGGGTAACACTTTCCAGTTTTTTCTCATTAGAGAAAATTGTGACTGATACAGCCCTTGTGGGGCTTTTTGGGGAACAACAGTGCCACTCTTCTTTGCCAGGTGAAGAAGCCATCGGATGAGAAACTGGAGGAGTTTTGGATTGACTTCAACTCTGGCAGCCAGAGTGTGACTTTCTATGTGGATTGTGATGAGGTAATAACAAAGCCCAAGTGGCCTTGGGTTAGCCTAAGCCAGCAGCCGCTCCCTCAGCCCTTCTGACACAATGGGTTTGGTTTTCAAAGGGAGCTCTTTGGGACTCTGTGAGGCTGTCAAAAGACAATGTCAACAGTTACAGTATGAAGGGTAAGATTTTTCCAAAAATGTTATCTGGTTTGGCTGGGGGTCCGTGACACACATCGAGTACATCTAAAATCTCACCATCACCAAGGTGTTCCTATCTATTCTCCTCCCTCTTTGCTTTGTCCCTTGGTCATCCTGCACTATCTCTGCTTGTTGGACCGTGTGTGGGCCCATTCTGCACAATAAGCCCCCCAGCAGGGCAGCTTGAGGTGTCAGTTTATAGGTGTCCTGGGGAACAGCATAACCAAGACTCAATGGGAAAGAAATGTGCAAACAGAGTAACTGGAAATGCCAGGGCAAGATGTAAAAGACTGTTTTAAAATCCCAAACGCTTACTCAGACATTTTTGGGTTAATAGAAGAATGTCTTGATCTAAAACAAATGTAATTGATTGTTTGGTTTGTTATTTTTACACAGAGAAGAATAGACAAAAGATTGTTAAAATTTTTATGAAGATACCCACTTCTCTTAACAAAACAGAAGCAACAAAAGTCAAACTGGTTTTCAGTTCTGAGTTTGAAATAATAAGTGTACTTAGAAAAGTCCTGGGAGAAGAAAAACTGATGGTAAGCTCTAATACGTGGGGTTTTTTCTTAATTATATTTTACACTGGACAAAACCATTCAGGATTGTGTGATTTGTGTTTTGTGGTTTCTTTATTTTCTTTGTGCCTCTTTACTATATATTTGTCTTCCTGCTGTGGATTTATAGCACTCTATGTAGATGTTCTAAGGTTTGACCTGGAAGAGAAATTAGGTGTTTTAGGAAAGAAGTTTCAAGGTACTCAAATTCATGGCTTAAAAGCTGGAAGGTTAAAATTACTTGTTAATTAATTCCTTGTGTTATAACTTTTTCTGACTTTCTGAAGTAGAAAATAAAGCCTATGGCATTTAATTGTCTAACTTTAAGTATGAACATGCTCTTATATGTGGCTCCAAGTGCTACATTGCACAGGATGAGCAAAGTGTTACAGAAAAACCTGGAGCTGTGCTGAAAAATGAAAATCTTAGACTGACTTTGTAGATAGAAGTTGAAAACAAAGAATATGTTACTTCTAAAACCTCAAGGTTTTTTATTAGCTAATGTAAAAACATAAATTGTGTGTGATTTTTTTTCTTCCCCAAATGTTACTATAGTTCATTTTTGATTTGTAATTCGTCCACAGTCTGTGGTGTTTGCAGAAAAGCTTATGTAACAGCAAATAACCATAGAGTGGCTGTCATTTGCCCTTAAAGGAGCCAAGACCTTTCCAAATGATAACTCAATTAGTATCCATTGATTTGTTGCTGACAATTAGCAACTGTTTGTTTTGTTATTAAGTAGCCAACGTTACTAGATTAAAAACTAGTCTTTTTAAGACCACTTTCACATGAGATTAATTCACACCAACAGATAGTTGAGTCTGAAGATGAGACTGTCCATGCTGGGAGGGAAGCCATGCAGAATGAAGCAGGTGATTTTTTTTTTCCTGTTATTTCATTAAATTTAAATATCTGTTTTCAAATCATCACTTTCACTTGTAGCCCACACCTTACTGTTAACTTCACTTAAAAAAAAAAAAGAGAAAACCCACCACAACAAAAAACAAACAATGCCCAAGCTCAGTCTTCTACTTGTGAGCTTGGTCACTCTGCTTATGGCAGATGCTGAATCCCTCTAGCCCAGGGAGTGAGGGCTGAGCACCATGGCCGCGTGCTGCTGGGGCTGCATGGACAGGGGAATGCTCATGGAGAATGGATCTGTGTGCTGGCAGGTGGCCTGGCAAGGCACATTTCAGCTGCTGGCTGACTTCTGATGTGCGGGGTGTGCAGAACTGTTTCTGCATCTTCAGGTGAGAGGGGATGCACCGTCCTGTCCTCCCCTCTGGCTTACCTGATGCCTGGTTTCTGGTTTGGCCATGCCATGTGGGTGCCTGCAGAAGGGGATGGTGGCCTCTGGCCTCCTGAAAGCACAGGTTCTCTGGTGGGCCAGTGCTTGCACCTGGGCACTTAACAAGCTCTCCTCTGAGTAGTGGGGTGCATATGGCAACATCTGCTAAAGCTTCCTGCAGGGAGGTGACTTCTGTTTCTTCTGAACAAGGTGGTGTGCTAGAAAACGATGTGCTCCTGTCCCCAAGTGAAGTGAATGATGCCTTGGTGGTGCCTGGAGCTATTGTGGAAGGACAGCTGGGGGAGCAGGAGTGCTCACCTGCAATCCATATTTGTGGGTAAAGGTGTGCAGCAGCCCAGCTCCTCTGCAGGAGGTGACCTGCTGCTGTAAATGCCTTGTGCTGCAGGGCTATATCTGTGTGTGCCCCAGCTGCAAAAGTAGCTGTCTACCTTAAGGTAGGATAGGCTCTTAGCTGCACCTGGAATAGCCTTTTTTCCTTATTTTCACCACTCTACAGCCAATGCTTTGTTTCTTTGAACTGGGCACATTAAGTTTTCCATCATCAAATGGTGGTGCTTCCTGTGCTGCCAGTGAACATATCCTGCAAGGCATCTTCTTCCAGGATCATTTGGCAGAGTTTTATTATGTTCTAAATTCAGTAGTTTTTGAGGTAACTCAGAGCCTGAAGTAGAGAGGTGTCATTTCTGTGTCTGACCCAAAGGAAGGTCTAAGCTCAGCACTTGCCAGAAAAAAGAGAAAGTGACTCCTTTCTTTCCTTCTCATGCTCTGAAATTCTTCTATAGGTGCCCACAAATGTAGGTCACAGCCTTAAGGAGAAGCTGCTTCTGGCAAAAAAGCAGGAGTTGTGCATGATCAAAATTGGTCTTTAACAGGAAATGCTTCCTCAGCTCAACTTTGGTATCAAATTTTTTGGAAGGTGTTTCTTTTTTTTGGTATGATCTTTTAACTTTGAAAGCTGGAATTTGTCCTTGCTCTAAAACTGGCTGTATTTCAGGTTTTAGAGTGATTACTTCTTGTGTGGATCCTTCCTTGGTGTAACTTGCTTGACAGATATTTCTACATCTTCTAAGGCTGTGAAATCACAGCTCTTCCTCCTGCTACCACCCACTATCTTGAAAACAAACCAAGTTTGAAGAGCACCTAGGATAGCTAGCATTCTTTCTGTGACAACATTAAAGAGAAATTCTTACTTTCCTCTAGGTTCCTGTGCATTTCAGATTTCTCCAGGTGAATACTTGAAAGAGCCACTGCCAGCTCTAAATGTCTGCGGCAGTAGCTTCTTCAGTAGTCCTTCTTATTCTCCTCCAGTTACAGCCTAAAATGAGCTAGAATGGAAGTGCTCCAACTTCTGGAGATGCCGATGAGCTAGGAGTTCCTTTTTCAGTGCCCACCATGGAGCACACAGAGGTGTAAGGTGGGCACTGCTACTTAAAGCAGTCAAGGAGTAAAAAAGGCAGAAGGTAGTTAATCTGCTGTGAAACAAATTTTGCAGTGCCTGATAGAGATTCAGTGATGGAAAACATAGATGGGGGAGTCAGACACAAAAGCTCGCTCCACGCCTTCCAGAGCTTAGGAGTCAATGTAGGAATATAAGTAGTAAGATGATAAACTTGCATATATTTGTCCAGTATTGATGAGCTTGTATGTTGTTTATTTAGCATTGCAGTTCTTCACTGGGTACTTTGAAGATACTTGGGTTGTTCTGTTAAATGTGAGCTTGAGATATGCCTAGAAGGTTGCACTGCTGCAATTCATGCTTGCATGCATGGGAATAGAAAGAAGAGGCAGTGAGTGTGTTCAATTACTGCAATAACATTCTCACCCTGGTTGCTGTTCTGCAGAAATACCTCTGCCCTCTAATGCACAGAGGAGGAGAGATCCTTCAAACTCTGAGAACATGGAGACTCAAAAAGAAAACTTAACCTCTCAGCACAGACAGCAGTTAACAAACACTGCAGCAGTAAGTGTTTGGCGTATGACGGATCGGTCCTTGTGCCCCTTTTCCCTTCCCCAATCTGCTTTTTCTAGTGGTGTGACTAAAATTTTTCTAGTGGTGTGACTAAAACATTCTCTCAAAGAAAACTGGTTTGTATCTATTCAGCTCAAATACTTGTCTCCAGAGCCACAATTTTGGCAAAATTGCTTTAAAAAGAAGAAAAAAAAAAAATCACTTCCTCTTATAAAAGAGGACAGTGGGATGCCCTTAGTGAGAGACCCATAGTATCACTTACCCACAGCTTAAAAAGCTTTTATGTGCAGACAATGATGAACCTGCCACGCAACTCTTGCTACAGACTACTGCTAAAAAAAAATCTGTTTCTAAACCCCCCCACTTTTTTATTGTTCATATGCATGTTTTGTTCATGGTTTTGTCTCCAAGCAGAAAACAGTCAACTCTGGCATTGCCATGGTTACAGTGAGCCAGCAGACTGACCTGGAAGATGCTAACCAAGGTCAGGCATGGCTCCCTTTAGTACCTTAAGTCTGACCCAGTTAAATGTCACCCAGGTGACATGTTGAAGGCTCTGCTTTTTGGGGTCTTATAGCAAAAGTAGGTAAAATTTCACAGTAGCTCCAGAGGCTAAAACTATAGTTTCCTTGCCTTCTTCAGAAAAAAACTCCAAAACTCCATCTCCAGGGATGAAAGCTAAGCCTAGGTGAGTGTCTCACAGACAGAAAGTTGCAATGTGAGTTTTCTGTGTGGTTTTTTTTGTGTGTGTTTGGGTTTTTTGTTTTTCTCCTGGTGTTTTAATGCATGTAATTTTGAGGTTATTCTGTCAATTATTAAATTGAAGATTCTGTTTTGCCACCTAGACATCAAGGCTGTTTACCTGGAGTTACAGCACTTTGGAGTTACTGAACAGTAATGTTTGGTTACTAGATTGGTGGCTGCTTTGGTGTGACTTTTTTCTCATTGTGGATTTAGTCCAAGTGCAAGGCAAGCCCGCAGCTGATTTACAGAGAGTTAAACTTCAGCTGTGAAACCTGAGCTTGCCAAATGTGAGATTGTTCATAATGGGGACCATGACTTTGTGAAAGATGATGTGAATTTGAATCCACCTTGACTTGAATTCACAGGTTTTTGGGTTTTTTTCTCAGGCCTTTGCAGGATAGAATTTATAGTAATTAAGGAGGTGGACTTCCATAGAGCTATTAATTAACTTTCTTACCTACACATTAAACCATTGCTTTGGTGCTAATTGGTGCAAGGGTTTTTTTTGTTTTTTGTTTCCCCCCTTAGTACTTCACAAATTTTTTGGTCTTTAGATGAACAGCTCCCTCACTGTGTCCTTTTGTCCTCAGTGAGAAGCCTCTAGAAGAAGAACCTATGGATGAGTCGATACCAAAGGTATGTGTGCCTTGGGGCTCTCCCTGAGTGAAGAGATACAGGGTAGGGAAAAGACATTCTGATGGAGTTGCAGAAGAAAGAAAGCTGGGATGGGTTGACCCACTCATGCCACTGAGCCCACAGTGTGTCACACCTGATGTGCTGTGCCACTCAGCACCAGGAGTGAGCTGCAGAGCTAACACCTGCCAGCCTCTTTCTAGAGGGGGCCAGCCAAGTGATTCAAGCTCACTGGAGTTTATTCAGCACGTGTACAGCCCCAAAGCAATGTGTTGTGCTGGTGTCCAGGAGTACAGTGGTGTGTGGCACATACTTGCATGTCACAAGACTTGCACACCCTCCTCAAGAGCGAATGTTTGCTTCCTGAATGGAAGCAAACCTTGGAAGCCTACAGATGTGTTTATTCAGTTTTGTATCTGGGCTCTAATGACTCTCTGTGTTGGAACTTGCACTCTGGGTAAACTACCAAGTAACTGAGAGTCATTTGTAGTTGCACTTGGAAAGTTCTGTTGGTGTGTCCATGTACTAAAAAAAATAAGTCAATGCACTATGTGGGAAAAATTAAGTTCCCAATGCAATATTTTTGAGCTTAGATACATATATAAGAAATCACATTTTAGACTTGTTCTTGGGTTTACGTTTCCAGGTGTTAGTTTCAGATTTTAAGATATTTTTTTACTGCCAGTCCAGTTGTTTTGTAGCATTTGCCCACTGTACAGTGAATTCAAAGCTTTTCAAATACTTTCTTTCCCCCCACCCTCTCAACCCCCCAATTTCAGCTCTGTGAGTCTCATACTTTGTAGTAGGAAAGTACCACAGGCAATGGTTGCACCTGAAAATTTGTTGTAGAGGGAGGAAGGAGGTTTCCTGGCACACCTTTTCTCTGCTTTTGCCAGGCTCTAGCTTCAGAACATGACTTTGGGTATTGTTGTTTCTGATCCTGCAGCTCTCTCCTTTTCCAAAGGATGTTACCAGCAAAAAGAAAAACAGGAAAACAAGTTTGGCCAAGAAGAGGGCTGGAGGCAGGTATGACACACAAGCCCTGTGCCCATGCTGGAATTGGTGTACCAAGTCATTTTAGACCTTTTCTAGCAGTCAGGGAGGAAGGGTGTCCCTGTGAGGGGGTGGACTGACTACCTAGAACAGGCAGTAAAACAAGTATGAGGATATGAAGGGTCATAACTTGTCTCTGTGGGACCCTTTGGGTCTTCAAAGTGATAAAGATCTCAGAAGGTAAGCTTAGTCTGCCAAAACTGCCCTCTATCCCTGTGATACTATGTCGTGGCATGTTGGCTTTTTCCTTGCCCAATCATAATCCTCCAGTGAGTTCTGAGCACCAGCTTCTTTCACAAATATTTAAATTTTCTCTAATGTTGTCCCAGTTCCTTGGCATCATGTGTCCTAGGGTTTAGGATGGCCTCTTTCTCAATTTGTCCCCTTCCCTAACACCTACACATCTGTCTATCTGCATCTAAAGCTGGGGACACTGCAGGAAGAAGCACTTGAGGGTTTGGGGGCTGTATTGCAGCCTGTGGCACTGAAAGTCTGCCTTGTTGAGCCCTCCTCCTATGCTCTGCCAAGTGTTGTGTTCAAGTTAATGTCTGCTGCTGAGGAGGGCAAATGAACCATGTGTGAGGATCTCTGCTGCTGCTCTGGGACTTCCATGGGGTTCCTGTTTTAGCCTGCTGTCCCTTACCTCAAAAAACCTCCCCAAACCCCAAGTGCTTAGATGAATTTTTTGACTGACTGTAGATAAGAATAGGAAAACTTGATGCAGGGCTTCATGAAGATTTTTCTTTTGTGAGTTTTAGGGCAATTCGATGCAGCAAATACCGGTTTTAAAACAGGAGCAGCAGTATAGAAGTTAAATGAAGAACTTCTTAGCTTGGTCGTTCTGCTCCCTCTAGTGTTTTGTCTGGAAGTGAGCGTTTCCTTCTTTCGGGAAGCTTTGGTCAGGATTTCAGTTCTTTAGTCTTCCCATTCTTTTACTAGTAAAAAGCAGATGTGTACTGTATGTTGAGCAATTGTTGTAGGATTTTTTGGAAATAGTTACGATTTGGAGAAAGCCATAAGCTTAAATATTAAGTTTAAATGTTGGAAGACATGAAAACAAGATCTAAATGCACACAGTGAAGAGATTAGAGAACAAATATTAAATAGTAGAATTTCCAAAAGGGAATTAAATGGAATTTTGAAAACGCTTCTGATTTTATAATTCCACTCATTACTTCTTCCTACTATGTACTCATAGGGGTGATGTGAGAACAAAATGTCCTGTACATAAACAGGGATAGGTTAATTTCTATGTTTTGAATATTTCTTAAAACAGTTACTATTAAAAGAGTGAGATTCAAGACAGACAGCAATAAGAATAAGTAGAGAAAGTATTTTTTAGAAGCTTAGAAAACAGGACTTTTAGGTATGTAAGGTATCTGAGGAGAGGGGGCTCAGAAAGAAACCATGTTATCACTCCCCTATTAATGAAATTCTATAGGGTGATTTTCACTATTGTATGTCACTACCATATTTATGTTGTCTTGCAGGAAGGAACTCTATGACTTTGAAAACTCAGACTCCTCAAGTCATGAAAAGGTAAAGTTGAGACAGAAGCTCAACACCTAATGGACTAGTAACTTGAAACAGGGGACATAATTTGCTGCAGAAATGCTGTAAGGATGGACACACCGTTATAACAAGATAGACAACTGGGAATCTGAGATTTTTTGGTTTTGTTTTCTCTGTGTGGTGGAAATGGATTTTTTTTTTTTTTTTTGAGCAAGTATGCTCATCACTACATGAATTTTGTGGGGGGTAATGTGTGATAAAACCAACAGACATTTGAGCCGTTGCTTCAGTGAGTGATGTCTCTGGGATTGAAGGCCAACCTCTGTGTTTTACTGATTGCTGAGCATCCACTTTGATCTCCTAGGCTAAACAGAAGAGAGTGAAATCCACTTCAAGCTGTGCTTTGCAAGCTGGGAATCCCTGGTTAAAACTCAATCCTCACAAAACTTTTGCTGGAAATTCTGCCTGATTTACATTTGCAGACTCTCTCTCAAAAAAAAAGGAATAAAATTCATCACTTTGACTGCTTTGAAACTGCCTAGTGTGGGCTTTCTCAGGAAGCTGTGAGCTTGCTCCTGATGGCTTCCATCAAGGTGCCTGTGCTGGATAAACCTTTTGCCTTTCAGCCTCTTCCCTGATATGGGGATGGCTGTCACTGGCGCCTGCTAATTGTGAGGCAATGGGTACTGAATGAGACACCCCAAATTTCTCTGTGTTAGAAACTGGACATAGCCCGAGCCTTGCTGCTGCCACTGGGTGTCAGCACAAATCCCTGTTCCATGACACCCTGTCTCAGTCCCAGCAGCCTGTCCCAGGGCTGTCCAGGGGCCCTGCACCGCACTTACAGTGCTGATATAGATTCAAATGACATGTCTTGTGATGTTGGTGCTTAAAATAAGCATTATTCATAAACCAAGGAAAAGAGAAAAGGAACTCTGTTTAAGGCTCAAGTTTTTGTCTATTGAAACAGTGTCATAAATTACAATAGACAAATCCCATTCCATTAAAAGGTGGAATTTCTGAGCAGGACTTCTAATCCATTTCCCTTCTGAATTCTGATATATTTCAATATGTAGAGTATTTTATAGGGCAACTGGATTCTAAGACAGCTCTCTGCTTTCAGGTTGCTGAAGCCAAAGGAAAGATTCTTGCCAAGAAAATTTCTTCACAAGTTCAGAGGTACAGGATTACACATTCAGTGTTTATGAACCTTTTGCCATGTGAATAAGAGTTCATAGCTTTGGTTAAGATCTTTAAGTTAGGATTCAAAAGGCTGTGTGATTTTTCAAATAGAGTATTTCTTTGCTTAGCTACCACACTACCTGCAGATGTTATCGATACCAATATTTAAATTAGTACCTGAGAATATAAAGGTTACAGGAGAGAATAGCGACTCCTGTCAACTTTGACAATAATAAGATTTCAACTCTTAACATCATCCTTTCCTGACCATATGCTAAAATGACTGATTTAATTTTTGAAAAATGCTTAAATTCCCTGCCTTGCTTTGGCTGCCTTCCAGTCATAGCAAGCTTCCAGGGACTTGCCACCTCTATGTATGCAGATTAATTTTTATTTTAAAAAGTGCTGATTTCTAGATATCCCTGAATTGCTACTTTCAAAATCCAGGCAAAGGAAATTTTGGCTACTGTATGCTCTTTAACAGTTTGGTTCTTCTGCTGAACTCTTAAGGGGCCTCCTGGCACTATTTGTGCCCATTCTGCAGTGCTGTTGTGTGTTATTGCTCTCTAATTTGGGTCTTTGTGTTACTTGGCAGGACTTATGAAACAAGAAGCAAGATCAAGGAATCAAATAGCCTTGGGAGAAGACAGGTAAGTTGTCTATGCTTTGGTTGTTGCCTATATGGATGCTGTGTATTTGTACCTGTACAAATCTGTTGCACCCATAAAGAAGCTGAAGTTTAAGGCCTACCCAGTGCAGAAGTGGAGGAATGTGGTTCGGGTAGCCTCTAAATACTCTGTCTGTCATTTTGAAAGCAGTGCTCAGGATGCACCATCAGTGCCAGACCAACTAGTGAATTGTCCGTGTTACCTGTTCCCCCCTGATGTGCTGCTGGATGCAGCTCAGACATTCTGACCCATTCCTCCTGGCAAGGGTGCTCTTATTTAAGCACAGGAGAGAGGGAAATACAAGGAAGGAAGGTACTCTAAAAACCCCATGCAAAAGGCAAGCATCTGCCTCTTGGTGTTTTTATACAGCTGTTTCAACAGCTGGCTGTGGCTGTTTTGGCAGATTTCACAGCTTTACATGTTGCACTGTGAGGAGGAAGAAATGGGATAACTTGGTAGCAGCTGAAATGGAATGGCTGAGGAGCTTCTGAGTGAACAGGACTTAATTGTGTCTTTAGTCCAGTTACAGGAAACATCTTTTCTCTGAAAGCAACAATGAGAATACAAGCCCTGGTCAGAGTGAGAAAAGTTGGATCCTTGACTCTCAGATACAGCCGGTGCCAAAATCTGTTGACTACACCCGAAAAAGGCCCAGGCTGAGAAGTAAATTAAAAGGTAAGCTTAGTCCCCTACTGACACTTAGCTATGCATGATGTACAGCACAGCAGAAAAGTAAATGTTCATGATGGTTTGGAAAAAGAGAGTTTGGCCAAATCCTGCCTCTCCTGTATGGGGAAGAGCAGGCTTGAAGCCAGCAGCAAGGGGTGCCCCATGGAGGAGATGCATTGCAGACCCTTGTGCTTGAACTGGGCTCCTGCCTTCTTCCCAAAATAGGATTCAAATGTCCAGGTGGAACTCTGGCACCTAAACAAACTGTGTGGGTGCAGCCCCCTGTGCGATGATGATGCTGAAGTGCCCATGGGTCCTGAGCTGATGGCTGTCTTGGTGGTCTTGACCACATTAAGAGGAAAATCTCTTTGAAGCTACCACACTCCTCCCTGCAACTTTCCCCTCCTCATCTCCCCAGAAACGTCATTGACTTGCCAAGTAATCCTTGAAAAACCTCACAGGTTGCAGACCAGGGCATTCTGCTCCCCTGTTTATGCAGTAATAAGCCAATTGTCCTCTGAGTGTCAGATGTGATCATCTCTGATAGCATTCTCTGCTTGGGCTTGACCAACAACAGACCTCCCCTGCAGCCTTGCTCCAGGGCTGTCTGCTGCTGTGACCACCAAATGGAAACCAAACTGTCCTGAATGAGATGGAATGTTTCTCTCCCACTCATGGAGTAATGATGCATGCTCAGGTAGCTGTTGGATTTTGTACGGATTAAAAAGCAAAAGGAAGTTGAGCTTCAAATTATTCTTTATGCTGGGTTTCCAGGGCAGTTGTTCTCACTCCATTGTCAACCCACATGTCTTGCCTGGGACTTGGGAACTGTCAGGCAAGATGCTGAGTCTGTTTTTTGTAGGTTTTTTTTTTTTTACTTTTTTGGCTGCTCTGGATGCAGTGAGTTGTGTGTTTGCACTGTTGCATCTGTCTTTGTTAGAGAGAGGTGTTTTTTTGAAATTTAATGGAAGTGTTGTGAAGTTTTATCTTGTAAATGTCTGGAAAACCAAAACTGAAAAGATTTGCATTGTGGCTAACTAACTGAGTAAAGTGCACTTTGCATTGCCAGTAACCAGGGAAGCTTTTCTTCTTGTAGTGCTTCCAGTATCTTCTCCAAGTAGTGGCAGCGACTATGAGTCAAAGAAGGTAAGAAGGTGTCATGTTTTTGTGCCTCAGATTTTAAAAAAATATGGCTTTAAAATGTGTATTGATGAGTGAGAATTAAATAAACTGGTGATATTTTAATTCTCAAATGTTCTGATGGAGAGATTTCTCTGTTAAGTGCTGTTGAGACTCTATCAGTCTAATAGAGGAGATATTAGGAAAACATGGCAAGCTTCATGTTAAATGCTGCATATCAAATATATATGTATATATCTGTGTGTGTATATATATTTGTATATACATATTTGAAATACAGAAATTCTGGGGGAAAAAAAAACTCTGGAACTAGTAGTCACACTAAAAGCTTTTATTTTCCCATGGAAAACTTTTCTTTCTTCTATTCTGCTTATGAAAAACAATCAAATTTACATCTCCAATGCCTAAAGGGAGAATTCTTACATGCATTGAACTTCAGGGCACGGGTCTCCTTTGGTGCTGGGTAGAGCCTCAGTATATATCTACTCATAGTGTATTTTAGAAACAAACCTATCATCCAAAACTCTCCTTCTAAAACAACCCCCCAACCCCTTACTCTGTAGTAATGTTTAAATAATGCTTAGTCTTTGTTTTGTTTTAGGAGGGAGAACCAAGGCAAAGAGCTCAAAAGGAGACGCTAAGCAAAAACACATTTAGCTCCAGGGGAGATGATTTACCCACAGTGGATCTTGCTGGTATTTTTCTTTTAATCTTCTTCAGTGCATTCGAAAAGTTTTGCTATGTGTGAGTCTGTACTTTTTGAATGATTTTTTTTTTTGGTGGTGGGTTTTTCTTTTTGATTTTGACACTTTTCCTTCACATTTTTTCCATAAATATTTGCCTTGTGATATTTCTTTGTAATGGCTGTGAAGGGTAAATATTGTCTGTGTAGATGGTCTCTTGTACAAGGAGAAGATAAGCTGGTGCTATTGAGAGGTGAAGGAATGAACTTAACTGACAACCACCAAGAAAACAGCTTTTGGATTGAGTCTGAGCCACCACCTCTTCCCTGTGTGATGAGATAAAGGAGAGGGTGGAGGGCTTGGGGTTTATTTTCTGTGTCATTAAATTGAGACGTCCAATCAATACAGGATTCAAACTCTGTTGCCTGTGTCATTTATTACTGTCTCACACAGATGAAACGCTCTCAGAGGATGTTGGAGGGAGTCCACTGCTACTTAGTGCGCCTGCCGCGAGTCCTTCCAGTGATGTGGAGAAGGCCACACAGGTGCAGAATGCAGTGCTCAGCCTCCTTCCACTCTGCTGTCAGGCTACCTCTACCTGAAACCAGTGTATCATGCCCCTTTGTTTCCCCTAACAAGACAAGTCCCTGGCAGCTTCTCTGCAGGGTGGGCACCTTCTTATTTTGTTTTTTTTCTCTCCTTAGAAGTTTTATGGTCCACCGGGCAAATTATCGAGAGAGGAAGAAAGTACCAAGCGGAAGGACTCAGGTTTGTTACTCTTGATAACATGGAAGAGTTGGTTAAAAGCAGAAAGAGGTGGTGCCAAAGCTGTTTTTTTTTCTTTCAAAGACAAATTAACACTTAGTTTTTTGAGATTACTTTTTATTTTATTTTTTGCTAAGTTCTGTTTCTCTGTTTTGTATATCATGGCAGACTGTGGTAGGATGCTTTTACATACATTCTTGAATTCATTGCTGACTCTTAAAACCTTTCCTTAATTGTAGTGTAGGTGGGAATTTACAAGCTAATGACCCAAGAGACAGACAAAAGATAATTTTTAATGTTTCAAAAATGGACTGCAACTTCAGTTTAAACAAAATAAACATCCCTTCAAGTTGTAGATTTTTCTTTATAGCTAAGAACATAGATGTAAACCACTGCTATAAGCATTTGTTAAATGGGGACTTGGATAATTCTTATTACTGCTGTAGCTTTTTTAATTGAAAAATGGCACTTCAGGATCTTCTCTTTAAATGAAACTGAACTTCCATAAACTAAAAAGTGCAGCACAGTCTCTTTGTGGTTGGAAACAACTGAACTTCAAGCAGGTCAAGCAGCAATGGGGCTGTTTTTGTCCTAATAATTCTCAGTGCTGATGTAGTTCTAAGAGTCTGAGTTACTGTTGTGACTATGAAGTGAGTCACTGAAGTTTTGGTCTTGGTCAAAAGCATCCCTTTTCTCATGAGCTGGCTCTGCTTGTGTTCCCAGTATATCTTCTACCTGTCCAGCATTTTCTGAATACACCTTCACTGCAATAACATGTCTGTTTAATTTTGGGAGAAGATAGGTGCTGAAGACTTCTTTTTTATCTGCTGTACAGCCTTACAATTGGAGAGGAGCTGTTGCCATGCAAAGGCACAAGCAGGGTTATGCTCAGAAATTTCAGGTGTGGTTTCTGGCTGCATTTGAGCTCTCCCTTTGAACCTTAATCTACTCCAGGGTGCTTCCCCTGGTCTAACAAGGTGACCCCCTTATTCTAGGCCCCCACCACCTTCCATTCTGCCCTGTGGAGACTCCAGGGAGATGATTTGTCTGACAACTTACTGAGCTCAGAAAAAGTGCCCAGTGAGACAAAAGGATGGGGGTCTAGTTTGTTTCTTTGCTTTTTAGCAAATTTTCCCTAAAGCAAAGGCTGCAGATTTGATTTGGATTGTTTGGATATAACCAATTTTCTTTTCAAAAATTTTCTTCATAAGCAGTTTGAGAGCTTGGGTTGGAAAAGGAAATGGGAAGAAGCTGGACACCAGAGGTTTTTGATGGTTTGAGTAGCAGGCCAAGAAAGGAAACTATCTTTAAGATGGAGACATGGAAGCTTTACAAACACCTGTATTTGGAAACACTAGGTAGGCTAGTTCCCTGCTTTTGTGAGGGAAGATGCTTGCAGGTGAAATCTTATCCTGTCCTGTGTGATGCCAGACCATAAAATGAGGCTGCCTCCTTTTCTGAAGCATTGGTAACTCCAGTGGTGGTTTCTCCTTGAGCAGGCACTGTCATGTACCTCATGCAAAAGAACAGATTTCTTCTGAAACATCTTCTATTCTCTTTCTAGATATATTGAGTGGCAGTATCATAAAAAAGCCTAAAATTTCTACTTTGGAGAAAAATCACTTGCCCTCTGAGGTTAACCATATACCAATAAAAATTTCTGATTCAGTAGAAGAGGAAGTGGAGATCCAGAAAGGTAAAATCCAGTTGGTAACTAAGGTGAAGTGCTTAAATTTTTTCAGCTTTTCTTTTCTTGTGGTAGAAATCATAGTCACATGGAAGCCTGAAGAGATGTATTTGTAGAGAGGCAAACTTTTCCAAAATCCAAAAGTCAAAATTAGAAGGAGGTATTGCAGCACTGCCAAATGACAGTGGATACCGTGTATGTAGAGGTGTGAAAAAGAAAATTTGGGTTCCACTTGGTCAGCTGTTCCATGACATCTACACTTTCTAGTCTGCCTGAACAATGGTTTTCCAGACCTCCTAAAAAAAGCTATCAGACACAGGAGCTGAAAAAAACCGTGCAGGTAATGGACAAAGTAAATGCAAAATACTGCTAACTCTGAGCACAAGAGGATCAGGCTTTCCCTGCAATACATAAGTAGAAGACAGGAAACAGTGGTGGCTTGACTATTTTCACCTTTATTCTGTGCATTTGCCTCAGTATCTGTAAATAGCTCTTTGTGTTGCTCTCTAACAAGTATTTCTCTGGGGATTTTTGAGCTAGTTTCCCTCTTTCTTGTGAGCTCTAGAAGAACAAGCCTCAAATTCCAGCTCTGTAGCAGAAGTTGTTGCTCACATGGATGACAATCCCTCCAGTAGCAGGAAGGTTTATCATTCCAGAAAGTCTTCCAGCATGGTGGTAACTGGGCATGTGCTTCCTCCTAGGTCAGGAAATGGATGATAGCGTAGATGTGTTTTTTCCCAAGATGCTCCACGAAGACTTGAGTGATACAGGAGTGATTTTTGCCTTTGAAAGCTTTATTGGCCAACTGAAGAAATTGTTCTGGGTAATGTGAGCTTTTTCAACATGTGTGGCAATCAATCATGTTATGTGAAATTACCTTTTTATTTCAGGGAGAGTTGGTGCAAATATCCCATATTTAGTTTTTGTTCAAGAATAGGCCTTTGGCAGCAGTGTCTGTTAGTCTGGAGTTCTTAAAAGTATTCTACAGGACTTGTATATCCTGAGAAGTGTTACAGGGAAGGCAAAAAGGAAACTTTAAGTTGTTCCTAACCTAATACTGCCCAGAAGTTGCATGAGTTACATCGAGGCTTTTTGGTGTAACTACTGTGACTGAGTTAAATCAGATCATATCTGCAGCACTGATGTGACTCATCTTACTGCAGATTGAATTTGATTTAAGATGGTTTCTGCTAAGATGAATGGAAACCTGCAGAGGAACTTGTTTTCCAGGGAAAGATTTTGCAAGCTGGACTTCTAGGTTTTGGCTTGGGCCATTGCCTATCTCTAACTGTGTATCCCATGGCTAGTCCCGGTACAAAAGGATTGAGATCAACACACAGGATGCCCTGAGATCTTCAGAGAAGAACTTGTCTGCCCTGCTGAACCAAATACACAAGTGTAGGTAAGTGGTCTGGTGCTGCCTGAAAACAATTTCAGTGTCAATTTTGGTTGCTAGGGAAAGCCAACCTGACAGTTGGTTATTGTGCTAATGGTTTGTACGGCAAAATAGCTTGTGTGTATCTTTTTTTTTTTCTTTTATGCAAGAAGAGTTTCAGAAGTATAACTCCTGTGATTGATCCTAATTTTCCTGTAGGAGGAGAGGATGGGTTAATTAATGCAAAGCCAGCTTGAGTTACAAGTAGTTGATGGAGCAATCCTTGGACTGTCTTCTGGTTGTCATCAACTTAGTAGCTTCTATTTCTAAATCTTTTAAGGAAGAAGCCAGGCTGTGACTTGCTTAATTAAGTGGAGGAGAAGAAAAAGGATCTCTCTGATCCTGATTTCTTAGATAGGAGCTAGATAAAATAATCAATTCTAATATTTATGGATTCAGTATAAGTTAAATACTTATATCTTATATCATACTTGTAAGTCTATCAGGCCTCTGTATCTCTATTACACATTCACTTTTTAGGACCTAGATCAAATGTAGTATGAAATAATTGTCTTTAAAATGAAAAATCCCTGATATCAATGGGATCTCTACGAGTAGGATTTGCTGTCATTAAGGTACTTGAAGTTTGAGTTCCAAAAGGAAAAAATGGGATGTTTTGTGGTGGGAGATAAGAGTAGATGGCAGTGAGATGCTTCAATGCTTGGTTGCCCAGTAACTTGGATCTAACCAGAGTCACAGGACGGTGGATGCAGGGCTGTGCCAAATCTTCCTACCTCAATGCAGCTGGGAATGGCACAGCTGTGGAAATGCAGCTCAATGCACTTGGCAAACCCAAGTCAATGAGGATGTTGCAACCACAACTTTTCTTAAGGTTTAGAAATTACTGGCATCCTGTGGCAACACTGTTTGTACATATTAAACCCATGGCAGGAAAACCCATAGAAGCTGTTTGTGTCAAGACAGTCATGGAATGGTTTGGGTTGGAAGGTACCTTAGAGGTCTTCAGCACAGGAAGTCTCTGCTGAACTCCTTGGAGGCTGGGAGAGCATGCAGTGCAAGTGTTGTGCTGGGAATTCATTTGTATGCTCTATCCCAGTCCTCTGTTGCTGGCAACTGTTTGGGACAGGCTACTGAGCCATATTTATCTGCAGTGTGACTTTGGTGCAGCTATTCACACACTCTGTGACATATCTGAGAACAAATCTGCCCCGTGTAGTTCAGCAGTGGAATTTTCTTCTGCCCCAAGGAAGGTTTGGTGCTGAAGGGGTTGCTGTCCACCTTGTGTTGACTGCATGTTGAAGTGGCAAAACTGTTTCTGCTCTCCATCACTAGACTGAATAAATTTGAGACCTTCCAGAAGATTGTTGTTGAAGAGCTTGCCAACCTTGAGAAGGAAACTCAAATTTTGGCAGCCATGGAGAAGGATGCAATGGTGCGTACAGCTTCTTGTGTGCCAGCCCGAAAAGGTGCTCCTTCCCAGGTAACAGGGGTTTTACTTTGGGGGTCTTTTTAGGAATTCTGGAATGCACAACTGCTCAAACTGAATGATTTCTGCAACCAACAAAAGCAAAGGTATGTCTCTGCCAGCTGTCCTGCGTGCTCACAAGCCCTCTGATGGTCATAGAGGGCACTGGTTAGGCTGGTGGTACCCTTGCTGATAGATGGGAGAGGATTCTAAACCTAGTTGAGCATCTTTACTTGATGTCCACTGATTGAGCTTTTGCAGCCTTGTGAGGGTTTGCAATTGGAATTAGAGTGTAATGAGGGAACTCTCTATAGGAAGTTGTGCAGGAGAGGAACCTTGCACAGGAGAGTTGTACCAGGATCTGGAACAACGTGCAATGCACCCTTTCAATAGGACTGTGCCTAGGGACCAGAGGAGGTGATAATTTCCTGTATAAAATATGCTGTTGGCATAAATGCTGAGCAAAAACCTGCCAGTCTCAGGTTTATTTTTGGTGGTAAATATATCTGTTCAAGCTTCATCAGTAAGTGCTTCATGAAAGGCCAGCTGAGATAATTTTTCTTTCAGAATTGAATCTGTTGACTCAGCCCTGGGTGAAACAATGAAGAGTTCTGCTGACGCTGTCCAGAATACAATGGTATGTGTGATACAAACATACCATTTTTGTGGATGAGGGACTGAGCTCTGGCCTGACTGATTAGTGTTGGGAGTGAGAAAATGAAACTGGAGTCCTGGGAGGGGGAAGATTTTTGTTGGCTGCTTTGCAGGCCTGGTTTTTTGTGGGACCTCTGGTCCTGATGCATGGAAAGCATTGAGAAAGAAATGTTTAATAATGGGAAGGGGTCAAACAGTATTTCCCTATGGGAGAAGATAAAAACAAGGGCCATTAGGTAGTGATGTTTCTCCTGGGTTCACAGTCTGGAGCAGTTTTTGTGTAGTTCGTGACCCTCAATGCATTTGGCCTTGGAGTTGTGCATTCATGACAACCTTTGGCTAAGGGCTCTGCAGTTTAACACCACCTTGCATGCTTTCTCTCATCTGCTTTTTAGGTCTGGTAACTTCTAGACTTAATGTATTCAAGTTTTATTTTTAAAAAACAATCTTTTTTACTTAACTTACATCCTGGTTAAAAATTCTGTTGAAGTTCTTAAGCTCTCCAGAGTCTAATCACTATTTTATGTCCTTGTTTTAATTGTAAATTAAGACAAATTTGCTAACTTTCATACAGTGCTTAGTTTCCATCTGCTTCACCCATCACATGGATGTGTATTTTTGCTACTGCTGCTGTTCCAGGTCTATGTGCAGATCTGATGGCTTTGAGAGTTTAGCATTTCTGCAATAAGACTGATGGATTACTGCCATGTGTGGGATGCCATGTACCTGCACTTCACAGGGCTGAGAAAGCTCCCTGTGTTGAAGGAACCACTATGCCTGTGGTCACCACAGTGGACTGGGCCTGGGATATTAGAAAAGGGCTTGTATATTTTAGCAGTTGAAGTTGGAATCCTGAGCCTTTCCAAAGGGAAAAATTTCCATTATGACCATTGAGTTGCTGCGGGATGCAGGTGCTCCTGAATAAGGACACCTGAAGAGCAACAGAGCTGAGAAAGAAGCACTTGTGTCATGGGAGCTGCTCATCCTGCAGCACTTGTTCCAGAGTAGGTGCTTGAGAATTAAGAGCTGAGTCTAAACTGTGCTTCCAGGATCTTTGCAATTTCTTATCTTGTACAGTTGTAATATTTGTATAATTTTTTGCGATGCTTTCTTACCCTTTTTTTTGTTCTTCCCTGCAGTATGAAACCCCAGTGAAGAAGGCAGAAGAAAATGTGTTCATTGTTCCTTCTGATTAGCCAACCCCTGAATTCATTATTGCTCATGACATTTGAGCACTTTGTGTGTAGCATAGAGAAGATGGTTCTGTGAAGAATGTTAGTCTATATTAAATGAAAAGAAAAAAGAGGAGGAAAAAGCATTATGTTGAGCCTTTTTTGCCTAAAAAGAATATATAGTGCTAAGTGGTTCAGTTGTGACCCCTGTGTTGATAACAAGTTTTTCTGAAAAATTGTAGGATTGGATCCATCATATATCAAAGAAATTTAAAAAATGAACTAAAGACAACGATAGCCATCAAATTGATGGATATATTGGCTTACTTTGACTGTTCTGCTAACACCTTTATCAAGTGTAAAAGAGCTTAACAATTGATTCAAAGTAAAAAGTTGTTTGCATAGGATAACAATCTCACTCTTTCCTTCAAATTGATGCACTGTGTCTGGAAAGGTACTCTAGAGTCCTGTGTACCTTGCACAGGATGTGTTAGGTATAGCCTCTCCTGTGGCATTAAGTGTGGGAGCTGCTGGCTTGACATCATTGCCACTCAATTCTGGATTGCAGAGCTGAAAGCAGAAAGGAATCTATTGGCCAGATTACTGATGGCAAGCTGGAGATTGCAGAGGGCAAGAAATTTGAAGACTGCAGAGAAAATGGCAAGTGAAGCAGGAGAAATTATTTTTGCAGCCAGTGACTTTTGGCTCCAAGGAGAGTTCAGAATACAGTGGACAATGCTAGGATTAGACAAAATATCATCACAGATCTCTGGAAAGTAACCAGCAGATAACCCACAATATTTACTGTTGTCCTCTGCTGTGACAGAGTGTGATACAACTCCCCAGAATATAGTTGCTCTTCACAAGAGAGCATGTTCTTGCAAAACGGCATTAGTGCTGATGCACCTTACTGCATTTGTGGAAACGTGGCACATTTCCAGGCTTTGGGCTTCTGTCTCCTTAACTTATAGAACCAAACTCAGATTGCTGTGTGGGTTAGAGTTGAGGGAATCCTCCCCTGCACAAAATGTACCTCCATAACAAAACCCCAAACCCTGACAGGGTTTGTTTCATAACAGAGATAGGGCTGATGCTGTTCATGCTTGAAAAGGTCACACAGGGTAGTACCAGCATAGAGAACAGCAAGAAGCTGCTGTTGCCATTGCTTTACCATTTTATGCTTATTCCTTTATCTTAAGTAATCCTGACTAGGGTTGGCATGAGCTGAAGTTTGTTCATCCACATCAAGACGCACTTGGAGTTTTCCTCCTGGGGTGGTTTAAAAGAAAAGATCTCTTCAACCCTGCCCTTTCCAAACGTTCAGATCTACTGGTCTACCCCCTCCTATTCCTAACATGAAGGGCTGGAATGCTGATTTCACATCCACTGGCTTGTGCTCATTTCTTTGAGGGCTGGCCCTAGTGACCTGGCTACACTGCATCCCCCTGTGACTCTTCATGTCCTTACAGCTGCTGTTTGAGTCTAGGCTCTCAAAGCAGTCAGCTGAAGCAGCTGTGACTTTTGGGAGATGAAGCTGTAACCTCTGTGAGCAGCTGTGCTTGAGTCTGGTAAAACTAATTTTTCATCCCAGCAACAGAGTTTTTGGGGTGCTGTGGTCCCACTAGTGTGGTGGAATACTCTGATGGCCCCAGCAGTGTCATTAACTAAAACATGCTTTAAGGTAGCCTGAATAATCTGATCCTATCACTATCCTATTGTCTGGATGTGCCAGGTCCTAAATTTGGGGCTTTTACTACCTGAGTAGTAGCCCAAGGTTCTGGCTGTAGGAGTGTGATAAGGCTTACAATGCCCTGTTGCTGCTTATTGTGGTCCAGAGTTCACACTGATTAATTTAAAGGGATGTTTTGTGCTGTGTTGCTCCTGCTCCTAAGTTCCAAGGTGAGCCTTCCAGTAATTCCCACATAAATGCCTACATTCTGTGGTTTTATTCCCCACTACCTGGTCCAACATGATGATGCAACCTGGGCTATCAAGGTGCTTGACCTGAAGCAGACCTAACAATTGAGATGAGCTGCCTGCACTGCAGCTGTTCCTGTGCACTGAACTCTGGAAAGGCACAGAAACAGCGCTAAGAATTCTCACAGGGCACCTGTCATTTCCTTTGGGATGGGTGTTGGCCTGTTTAGGCTCACTCATCTGCATCTCTAATCAGATTGCTGCCCAAAGGGAAGGTTTGAAATAGGAAGAGGATAAGATGAGATGTCTCTCTGGTTTAAGGTGATGTTTGTTTTTTTTTCCCAAAGTGTAACAGTAGTGGTTGATGATTTTGTATCTGAGGTTTTTTGATGGATTCATTGCTAGCTGCTAAGCCTTTTTAAGCTTTGTCAGCACTCTGAAGTAGTTGTGTAGAAACATTTGTTTTGCTACATTTTCTCACCCCTCGTGTGTTGGCAGAAGGCTCTCTTGGTGTCTCCTACAACTGTAAATAGGAATGCTTTGCATCCAAGTATCTTTGCTAGATAACTTACAGAGTGCATCGGTCTTATTTCTGTACTTCTTATTGTTGTGTCTCTGCAAACCTAGCTATAAAGCTTGGAAGGTGAGTGTTGAGCAATTCAGAGGGCATGGATAAAGGAAAAATCAGGGTTCCTTATTTAGTAAAAATTGCCATAATGTTGTATGCACCTACACTTGGTTTTAACTGTTCTGTTGGAAAAGTCTGAACCCCAAAAGGCTGTTTGATCATGGGTATGGGAGAGCAGAAAGAGATGTCACACTGCTTAAATACCTTCTACCCCTACATCCATCTATCCCTTCATATGAAACGCTTTAGCTTTTGAGAAGTCCAGTGTGTTCCAGCTTGATAACCTGTGAACTGCCTAAGGTGAAAATTTTGGTCTTTACTAATGGTCTTTCAATCTGTAGGCAGTAGAGGTGTTTGGAGACCTCATCTGGGACAGAAATGAAATTTTCTGACCTTGGACAGCCCATCTCATGCCACTTCCTGTGCACTGCTGGGTCAGTTAAACATGTTTGATCTTAAACCTCCTGAAGGTCTAAAGTCCATTTGGTTTCTGCAACAGATGTGTAACTGGGTTATCCTAAAGTTACCTTTTGGAAGGTAGGTAGCTGACCTTGGCAGGTTTCCTTTGCCCTTCTCACTTCATGCTTTGTAAAGTCCTATTAATCTAGATATTTCTTTTATTTTCTTTCTTTCACTGCAAATAGATATAGCTCAATTTTCAACCTGTTCAGTTTTCTTGACACTTCTGAGCCAGAACAACGAAGATGTAGGTGCTGAGGTGCAAAAACTATGCATCGATACCCAGAAAAAAAAAATGGGAAATATAAAAGTTCTGGTTAAGGACAATTGTTTTATGCATTTTAAGCTCTAAATAGGGTCTAATATTAAAACTGACTGTAACCCTTGCTATTTATTCTGCATCTCTTTCAGGGGATGATGCTGTGCCAAGTGCTTATTTACCTGCACATTCTGTACCAGTGCAGTGGCCCATGTAAGGGCTATAGCTACCCCATGTCAAGGCTGCATAAAGCCAGAGAGAAGCATGTCCTCTGTGGCTGGATAAGGGCAGAGGAACTGTGTGTATTTACCCTGGCCTGGGAACAGCCCACCCCGCTCTCGGTAAGGCATGCTGAGGTTGGCTGGAGCACACAGGGGACAGGTCCTGCTTTTGCAGGCAGTAGAATTGTGTCTAAGAGAGTAATGCACTGGAAAATAGACATGTTTCTAGGAACAGCTGAGAGCTATTGTGTAGTTTCAATCTCAAAGAAATTTTATTTTTGAGATCTTGAGATTCATATTTGAGATTCTGATTTTTCCATTGTTTCTCCCCTGTTTTCTACCATCAAGTTCAAATTGAAAACAATCTGATAATCAAATGAAGACTTGATGGGCAAGTACAACCTTTGAACAAACAAGTTACTTCAATATTACCTTTGTTCAAAAGCCCAAGTTTTTATAGGTAGAGGGGCAAAAAACTGCATGGAAGCTTTACACCAACGACACCGAAGGTGTTGTATAAAGTTATGGAGATTTTTTTTTTAATCTGATGTGAATGCCCTAAAAAGCTTCTGAAAAATTTGGAGAACAAAAGCAGCCTCAAGCAAGCAGTTACCAGCCCAATGTGATGCCTTAAGGAAGACTGGAGACAGCCTGATAGTAAAATTTGTTTATTTACAGTGTTATGTATTACAGGAAAATCAGTTTAAAAAGTCAACGCTTCTCTTTCTTCAAAGTTGCGGCATTTTGAAGATGTTAAGACATATCTGAAGAATTTTAAACATACCTGATTCCAGCTTTCCTGGTTGATCTGGATCTGCAAGGTCTGAGACCATCTCTGGTTTTTTCCTTTTTTTTTTTTTTTTCTTTTTGTTTTTTTTTCCCCAGCCCTTTGAATTTCAAGTAAGGCATTTATTCATTTCCTTTTCTTTTGAATGAGGTTTCCACAAAACAAAAGACAATATCAGTGGGTTTGATTGCCATAGTAAACTTTAACACTTAGCACAGCTGACGCTTTCCACCTTGATAGTCAAATGCATGCTTTGCCATCAAAAGATTATGGACTCCACTCGGCCTAAAATCCATGCTGGATCACACAACCCTTTTATTGTCTGCCTTAGATGAATGGTCCAGCTCATTGCCTTGTTCCCTGTCTTGTCAGCTCTTTCAAATTCCTCTGCCTTTATCCTGGCTTCCAGTATCAAGCTGATTTCTACAGAGCTCTGAAGCTCTCCCTTTACTCAGAGCTGTGTAAAACACCCTCAGTCAAACCCACTAATTTCTTGCATCTTGGGACTTTTATAGTATCTATCAGAAATACCTGTAAAGGTTCTGGAAGGGCCAGTGAGAAATAGTATATGCATGCAGTGTCCAGGCTTTGTGAATGCAGGGTTCTTGTTTTTTTTGTTTGGGTTTTTTCTTTTGGGTTGCTGCTTTCCCCCTTATTGAGTGTTAAATAAAACAAAACACTGACTTTCAGTAAGTGAGGTTTTGTGACCAACTTCATGAAGAGGGGGGCAAATGTGAATATGCACCAGTTAGATTTGGGGTGGTGTGGTGGTGTAAAAGTGTTTGAATAGTGCAGTTATTTTCATTACCCGCTTCACGATCATGTAGTTCAGCAGTCAGGCTGCTAAGAGGTACTACTGTGCTTCTGCTGCAGCATTTTGGGAATTTCAGCTTTTTGCTGGAGCAAAAAAGTTTTGTCTACATTGCAATGGAGCTGGAACTGGCTGAAGACAGATGGCATTCAATGGGACTGTCAGGCAGAACTCTGATACAAGACACCCTTCATGCTATTTTCTCCTCTTGCTTTTGCTGGGCAACCCCATCTGTTCTTCCCCTACTGTACCACTTCCTCAGCCCCTTTCCTTCCTATCCATGAGCCCTCATGGCTGTGGTCTCTCAGGCTGCTCCTGGTGAGGCTGGCTGCCCTGTGCCCATACTGCTTCCCGGGATAAACCTTCCTCCTGCCTTTATGCCTGCAGTCTCCAAGAGCCCCTGCTGGCAGATCATCTAAATGGAGGTGTCTGGAGGGGATAACTGATCCTCCAGAGGTGGAGGAGAATTGGACAGCCTCCTCTTTGTATGGGCCCTCTGTGGTGGCTGGGTGTGTGTTTTGTCCTCCTCCTGCCCTGGGACTCTGCAAGGTGACAGGAGTGAGAGGATGTGTTTCCTTTACAGAACTGCTTCAGTCCAAGGGACTTGCTGGGTTGGACTGACTCCAAAAGCTGTTTTTGTCAAGACAATTTTATACATGAGAATGGAAGAGATCAGAACTACTTCATGGTGAGGAAAAAAGTCTGTGCCTAATTTTAGTGGAGGAAATTAAGTGGGCTGAATGAGAAAAGGATGAGGGCAGACCCATAAAGTTAACCCTGGGTATTTTTCATCTCTAACCATTTAAGTGGAGGTAAATGCAGTGAACTGAAGCAACAAAGATGGTGATGGACTGTTGGGAGAAAGACAGACACCTTTATAACTGCAGACAGCAGATATCTCCTTGCTTCCCCTCCAGAGGATTGTGCCTCAGTCCCATCTGTTTCTCCAGCCAGAGACCAGTGTGAGTAAGGTCTACCTGCCACAGAAAGTCCTGTATAACCTGCATTGCTCATTGCTGAGCTTCCTTTTCAAATTTTCTGCATCTTCCAGTCTATTAATATGTGGCATGACAGTTTGCTTTGAATTAGCAGTGTTTGTATAGGATTAACTTTACACACATTTACACTCAACGGATTTATCTTCCTTAAGTTCCTAAGACCCTATTTCTTTCAAAATCCATTTACCTAGAACTCCTATTAATTTAGCACATCCAAAGTGACTTGTTTTGCTCTGTGTTCAGAATGCCATTCCAGGCAGTGCCAGGGGCTACCAGCCCAGCTCCCTGAAACAGAAAGCTCCTGCCAGCCTTCTTGGCATTTGAATCAGGTTGCACTTGTGTAAAGCAAGTGAGCATGGTGCACAGCTGCCTGCAAACTATGGGATGGTGCACCTGGGCTCTGCCCTGTCTTGTCCTTCCCCAGGGCTCCCACAGGATCAAACAGTACCTTGCTGGTGTCCATGGGGAGTGAGTGTGCTTTGGGGAATTGCTGAGAAGAAGAAAAGAGGGGTATGGTGATGGAAAAGGTATGATTCTCACCTTTTCCCCCACCCCTCCTTTATTTTCCTGGCCTTGGCCACAGTTTAGCTGGATGTACTGGATGCACTGTGAAGCCTTGCCTCAAGACCTCTTGCATGCACAGAAAGACATGTTAGTCTGAACAGAGTCCTAACCTTTTGAAGGCATTGATGGATTTATCCATCAAGTGTTTCATAAGGCGTTTTTGTGTCAGCATTAGAGATCAGAAAGGTTTTCTTTTTCATATGACAAAGATCTTGGCTCTCTTTGTTCTGATGGTGATCTTTAACAAGACAAGTAATTCTACTCATTTTGTTAAAACCTAAATAGCAGTACATTAATAAGTGTCTGGTACAAAGAACTGATAAATGTAATCAAATAGGTTTTAAGCTAAAGCTTGTAATTCAGTCTTTTTTCTTCTTTTTCTCTTTAGAAAAAAATAATAGGAAACACTATACTTATTGTGCCTTCTTATTATTCTGCAATCCATTGGCAGCAGCAAAGTAGTCCTTATGGAAACCATTCTTGATTTCTGTTGTGGCAGGGGTTTCCTTTACAGCTGTTCTTGAAGGTGCTTTCCGGTATGTCTATAAAAGCAAAATCCAAAGTAAACACTCAGATTCATTTAGTGCCTGCCAAAACACTGCTGATGCTTAACTGTAAATGGAGCTTGTCTGCTCTTTGTTGATGCAGATACATATATTTTCTTCAGACTGCCTTAAGGGTACTGTAGTCTTTTCACTGCTGTGGGCGATGTTACTTTACTAGCCTTGCCGTAATACTTCTCAATGTCAAAAGAGATTTCAAGCCTTGCACACTAATATGCAGGCAGGCTAGAGCACTCCCTGCTAAAATATGTTGAAATAAAGACGGCAAAGACAGAACTGTTTTTTGGTTGGTTTTTTCTTCCCCCTAAGGAGAAGAGACTCAAAAATTTGCCCACCAAAGCAAATTCAGACCTCGTATGTACTGAATGCAATACCTAACTTGCTATACAAGTGCAGAAAAGTTGAACTGCAATGAGGGGGTCATCACTACTGAATAACTCTCTCTCTCTGACATGACTATATCTTATTCTTAAGTAAGGTATGTATTTTAAGACTAACATATTTTAAGCACTGATGATCATTCTAAATCTGAGAACACCCAGACTGCTACCCAAAAAGTTCTATCTTCCCCATCCTTGTCAAAGAGCTCTCAGAAAACTGCTTACCTTAATGTAGAAGTTGATGAAGAGGATGACCAGTGTGGCCATGTAGGAAGACTGGAACATGAGGCAGCCAAATGGGAATCCACATGGCTTCACAGCTGCGCTGAGTGTGTGCACAATAGTGAGCAGAAACTGGATCTGTGGAGAGAAGATGATGCAGGAGTATTTGCTGAGAAAGGGTCAATGCTAGTTAAATCAGACACAGCAATGTCCCTAGTCCTGCTCCTTGAAAGTTTGAGTAATCTTGAAAACTATCCCTTTCTAACCTCTGAATGCATTGTGAGAATTAAGTTAAAACGGTGCTTTTCTGAAATTAAATAAAACCCTAAAGCATCAAAGGTTTCTAAAAGTAAATTTATAGGCCTAGTTGACAAAAGGAAAGCTTTTTTCTTTTCTCTTAGGTTTAGTAGGTGTTATCCTATCTTCCAGACCTTGTGACAGGCACAGCTGTTGTCTCTGTTACTGGGCAGGAACTGGAGGAAACTCTGAAGACTCCTGGCAATAGCTTTAGAAGTCTGAACAGAAGACGCAAAACTCGGGTCCAAGGAGTTCAGATAGGCTATCACTTGCATTAATGGAGTTAAGGAGAGGACAAAGGAAGCAACAATGAGAGAAGAAATTGCAGAGACTTGTCTGCATTTAGAACTGAGAGCTACAGCCCACACTGGTGCACCTGATTCTCCACAGCCAGATAAGTGTGCCCTCAATCCAGTGTACTGAGGTCCATTTCCATATTATTCATATTCCAAAGAATATGAAAAGGCCTTGAGAGAAATACAGTAAAAGGAACTTTATTTCACATCAAGCCTTATATCATGTGGATAGAAACTTTTGATGTGGCTCAGCTCTTCAGGTACAGTAACTGGTGGAAAAGACTTTTAGAAGTCCATCAATTTCTGTATTGCCTCATTTTGTAGCTGTACCACTGTGTCATGGGTTAACCTGGCTTGGTTGCCAACTGCCCACACGGCAGCTCTCTTCCTTCTCCTCAGTAGAGTAGAAAATAAAAAGAAATTGTGGATTGCGATAAAGGTCAGGAGGGTAATTCATAAAATTTACTTATTACTGTTATAAGAAAAATAGACTTGACTTGAGGAAGATTAATTTCAAGTATTGCCAATTAATAGCACAGAAGGATAGCAAGAAATAAAATTAAAAACACCTTTCCCTAAGCCCCTGTTTCTTCTCTAGGTTCAACTTCACTTCTGACTCCTCTACTTCCTTCCATGCGGTGCAGGGGGATGGGATTTGTAGTCAGCCCATATTGCTTTGGCTTTGCTGCCTCTTTCTCCTCACACTTTTTCTCTGCTTCAGCGTGGGATGCCTCCCATGGGAGAGAGTTCCATTGTGGGTATTTCCCATGAGCTGCAGTTCTTCACAAACTGCCCCAGTGTCGGTCCCACAGGGTCCAGTCCTTCAGCAACAGGCTGTTCCTGTGTGGGTCCCCATGGGGTCATGGATTCTTCCAGCGAACCTGCTCCAGGGTGGGCTCCTCTCTCCATGGGTCCACAGGAGCCTATTTCCCCATAGGCTGTATCTTCCTTCGGGGCAGACGTGTCCATGGTTGCAGCATGAGGTGCTCCATGGGCTGCAGCTGGATCTCTGCTCCCCTATGGACCTCCACGGCCTGCACCATGAGCTTCCATCAGCATGTTCAGCACAGGCTGCAGGGAAGTTTTTGGCACTAATTCCCTCCTTCTGCTCTGACCTGGGTATTTGCAGGGCTGTTTCTCTCACGTTTCTTGACTTCTCTCTCAACTGCTGTGCTATGTTTTTCACCCTTATATAAATATGATATCACAGAGGTGTCCCCAGCTTTGCTGATGGGCTCAGCTTTGGCCAGCAGGGGAGTTCTGTCTTGGAGCTGGTGCTCTCAGACATTTTTTGTGACCTTTAAATCATTTTTTTCCACAATTAAGGAGCAATCATTTTTCATGCAATGGTTCAAAATGAGCAGAATTTTGTGGACTAAAGAGTTTCTACTGTTTGTTTTCTACAGAAAAACACTTCTGAACATAATTTCCATTATTTAATTATATCAAGCTGCGCTAGTGACTTATGCTGTATGATAATTTTGTTATACTTCAATTCCAACTGGCTTAATTGTGTAAATAACAATGCTTACTTATAGTTCATTTAGTCCTCTCTCACATATTGAAGGATTTCTGGTAGTTAAAAATGAGAGTAAAACAGATACATACCAGCTGTGCCTGAGTGAGGTATTTCTTCCACCAGAGATATTTGCGCATAGAAGGGATGACTGAGAGTCCATAGTAAGAGTACATAAGCACGTGGATAAAACTGTTCAAAGTGGGTCCAAAGAAACCTATAACAAATCCATTAGGGAAGAAAGAATTAAATACCAACTGCTAAAAAGTGAGAGAGGGTATTATTGCTTGTGATATTCCTTCTATATTGAATCTCTTGCACATGGTCAGCATTCCTTTCATGCTTATTCCTTGCTAAAGACATTCCTGATGTGTAGAGGTGCTCTCCTAGGGATAACTGAAAAACCAAATGATACTTCCTAGAGGGGTTTTCTCTTGCTGAATATTGTATTTTTATCTCATATTTATCTTCTCCACTTTTTCCCCTACTCTGTAGTTTACAGGCTATTTTTTGCCTCTCCTAAAGCTGTTCTTGTTGCGAGTCTTTCCATTATTCCTGTAAGTCTTGAACACTGCTGTGGATGACTTTGCTGCTAGTATGCAGCTTATGGAAGAAATCTGTTCTCCTGCTCTCTGATGCAGAAGCAAGGGCTTTACTCTGAATTAAACCAACCTATTGTGGCTGTGTTTGATCATCACTCGTTTTCTTCATTAACCCTTCTGCTAGATGCACATTTACAGAATTTCATCCCAGATGATACCTTGCTGCTCTTATTAGTTACACTTAATGAATACCAGTTCTAGAGGAATTAATTATCCTCTGTACTTTGCAGACTATGGAGAAGTAGCAGCACTACTCTCTGCCGTGTGCTTGTGTTTTGATGGCAGTGCTACAACTACACGATGGACTCACCAGTTGTTCTGATTTTGCCACTGAATAATTACTTAGCTACTGATTTAATTACAGTAGTGCAATGCTAGTGAAAAGTGTGGGGACCACACATTCAGAAGCACAAACTCCTACTGATTTGTTTACACCTCTAGAAATAGCTGCTTAATCACTTTGATCCCTGCTACCACCTCTAACAGTGATTGACTTTGTGCTGTCCACAGTAAGTGCCAACAAATGTGAATTCTGATTTTAGTTCTGAAAAAGAACTGCAACAAGTTTCTTTATAAAATGTTACAATGGGCTGAGGTGACTCCCTCTAATATGATGCAAGAAAACTGGGTTTTTTCTCAACTTTGGGAGCAGTTCCACAGGAAGCATTTGGCTGTGTGAAGCCCTGGAAGAGTGTGCCTGTTGTGAGACAGCTGAAGTAGTTCTCTGCTCTTTGGGTGTCTTATAGAGATGCCAAGTGACCAGCTTGTGGCATAATAGATCCCTTCCTAATAGGGAAGATGATAACAGTTTACTATAACTTTCTGAGGTTGTATTCTCATATGAAACAGAACAAACTCAAATTGGTATTTTAATTAGTGACTATGTAAGTAAAGTATCTTGCTAAGGCAGAGATTGGTGCATACAAGAGTTCAGCCTGTAAAAGGGCTATTGATTTAAGTTGTGATTGATAAAGGCTTTGCCAGGGTCATGACTTCTTTCTGCATCTGCTTTCTGGAGTAGGTCTTGTATCTGATGGCTCTTCTGTGCCACTCAGTACTGTTATGCTTAAATGTGGTTTGAGGAGAAGTAAATACAGGAGTTTGTGGCAGCTAACTGAAAAATCTGGGGCCTAACACTCAGGTATTTTTGTCCTGAACTTTTAACCATGCTTTTAACTTTACTGTGTTCTGCAGGTGGTCAGCAGTTCTGAAAGGCTCTGAACCCTAAAGGTGCCCTCATACTGCACAGTGTCACAATTCCTTTGCGTGGTGATGTGATTCCTCCCCAGCTGCAGCTGACTTAGACCTGGGGTGATGAAGCAAACAAAGACTTACTCTGCCCACAAGGTATCCAGTTCAGAACACACCACCAAATGTTAAACATAGTGGCATGGTGATACACATGAAGGAAGGTGATCTGGCTGCTTTTCTTTCTCAGTACAAAGAAGATAGTGTCCATGAATTCAATTACTTTGGAAAAATAATACCACCACAGCACCTTGGCTACCTGTACAAGCAAGAACAAAGAAGCAGGAGATCAGTATCTGTCCATACAAGCGCTTAAATATTACTGTACTTCACTCCCTAGGCATGCAACTTCCCAGAAGGCATTAATATGCTCTGAAAGGAGAAGCACAAGCTCTGTCTTCAATTTTATTTTGCTTTTCAATGAAGTAGTTTTGTAAAAAAACCCACACATCTTTTAAGCAATTGCATAAATATATAATTATCAAAATAAAATTTAAGAAATATAAACTTTGAGGAAAGGTTTTCTAATTGTTTTTGGGGTTTTTTTTTCCAAAGGTGCAGTTTTGTGGGTGGGTTTTTGTTTTGTTTTAGGGTTGTTTGGTTGGTTTTTTTAAGGGTGCTACCATTTTCTTGACATTGAACACATTTTGTTGCTAGATTCCTCTTTTGAAAAAACCTAGATTTGATTCTCAGTACAAAGAAATACATCCTCCCCTGGAGCAGAGATATTTTATCAGAGCTCAGGTTATGTCCTAGGACAGTTAAAGCAGAAAGGATGCTGAGGGCTTTGTCTCTCACCCGGATATCGGCCTCCCCTGCGCTGTGGAGGTTCTGGCACTGCAAGTTGTAGCCGCCTTCCCATGTGGCAAGGATGAGCTGGAACAGAAAACAGAGGAATTACGTCCATGAACAGATGGAATGTTTTTTTCCCCCTGCAGTTGTTTTGTCCTTATTGGCAGGTACCCACTCCTTCCATGAACTGATGCTCTTCAGCCAGACAACTCGCTAATATCTTGTCTTTTGAAAGGGAAAAGGCATCGGTTAAGCTGGAGATATAAAATGATGCATTTCTTTTCTTTCTCTGGCTTTAGAGCCTCCAAGGCATCAATTTAAATCTCTCATTATTTAATGCATCTCCAAATCCTTGTTCCAAAGCAAACACTGGAATATTGTATCTTTGTCCTAGGGCAGTATGAACAGAGCTTAACACAGCTACTTGTGCAAAGCTGTCCTTGAGAAAAATTCCCTGTTTGCCAAGCAAACAGAAGGCAAATGCAAAGTAGTGCAACGGGAGAAGTGTTTCCTAATGCCATCCACGTCTCTTTATCCTACACTGTTAAATGCTGGAGGAAGTGAAGGAGAGCAGGCACAGTGCTGAATGGAGGCATGAATAGGCACACAAGCAGTTCCTTAGATTCTGCACATGTCACATGGGGAAGCAGACAGAGCAATGAAATATCAGAGTGCTGCACTGGGATGGAGCAGGTTTCTAGAAAACCATATGGTAGTTTTGGTATGGAATATTTTTATAATAACAGCCACCTAAAGCACTCAGCAGCCCTTTTGGAAGGAGGAGCATCATCTCTTGCTTATAAATGTAGAATTAATTGATTTTGAAAAGGTCTTGCTTATTCTCAAGTAAGTGCAAAGTGGATTTGGAGACAAACAAAGCAACTCATGTTCTGGGGTCTTTCTCACCCTCTACAGAGACAGTAGAGAGCGAGGGTGAGAGAAATGCATTGAAGTGTTATGCTGTAAGCAGAATTGCAAGATGCTGAGAGAAGTGGGTTGCTTTCAGCTCTGGAGCTACATTCACAGGGATGATGTGTGTCAGCACAGAAGGGATGACTTTTCCCTTTAGTTCATACTGAAAAGAGCTGTTCTTTGTTGAATCTGTGACAGCCCATACAAAAATAAAACAGACATTCTCAGTGATCAAACTGAATTAATTCCTAGAGTAAATACATTAAAAATGATTATTGTTAATATCTGGAGGATTAGAAAGTAGCCTAGAATGCTTATTATAAATTCACATTAAAATGCACTGAAACCTGGAAAACCAGGGATTTCTACTATTTTTCTTCTGAATTCAAATTCTGTGATTGTCCCTGTAATACAAGCTTTGTTGGTTTAGGTGGCAAAAATAGCCCATAGAAATTGCAGAGAGAGATGACAGTATAGTAAATAAGTGTTTTATAGATAAATGATATGTAACAATTGAAACAAACACATTTCTTTACAACCAACTCATTTTTTCTGCTTTGCTGAAGAAACTTGACCTCAAAATTTTCTGCTGCAGTAGGTAAAATGTTGGTTCACAGAAATTTGCTAGGGAAGTATGCAATTTTCAATATTTTGATTAGTCTATTTTACAACTGTTCTGATTTGTATATGATTACAGTGGATTGATTTTTGAAAAATCCTTTGCGTGTTGTCTCCTTGTGTATGAAAAGTCAGGAGTGAGGGCTGGTTGATTGCCCAGCAGGTCCTGGGTAAAGCCCTGAGGAAGAAAGGTGGTGACACCATGTGTCAGGAGCTGCAATCCTCCATGGAGATACTTTGGGGATATTTTTGGTCTGAATTGATTGATACTGACTTTTTGTTTGCTTTTTTTAACCATCTGGTCAGTAGTAGAGTGAACCTTGCCAAAGAACTCTGTTGTGCTTTCACTTCCATATTAAACCTGGTTTTGATCTTACCTTTGCCAGTGATTTGTTAAGTGACCTTAATACATGCATTTGCCAAAAACTGATGTAGTCAGCAGGTTTGCAAGCAGCATCACTGACTACTTACAAAAGCATGAAAGAAGTCCAAGTCCTAGGTTCTCAGACAACTGGGCTCAGGATAACTGGTGTGATTGGAAAGCTGTGGAGGAACACCTACGAGTTGCTAGGAGCTGTATAAAGGCTAGGAAAAATAAAGTGATTATTTGCAAAATATTAGATACCTGTCCAGAAGCTGCCTGCCACTACAGAAAAGATAATATTAAAGAGAAACAAAGACTGGAAACTGAGATGGAAAGCAACTGCGTTACTACTGTCCTTCAAAACAGAACAGCTCCAGAGACAGTTACAAGAGGAACAGAAGGAAACACAAGAGCTGAAGGAAAAAGTGGACCTAATGCTTATGTGGGCTCCAAATCCTCCTGACATTGTGCAAATTAGTAAACTAATGGCATCTCCAGAAGACTGGGCGGGTAACATATGGAGTAGTCCCTGGGATAACAAACCAGGGTTCTGCACCTGAGACGGGACAGCCCTGGAAGTACAGACAGACTGGGGAATGAGAGGCTGGGAGCAGGCCCATGGAAAGGAACCTGGGGATCCTGGTCAGTGGCAAGCTGAACACGAGCCAGCATGGCCCTGGCAGCCAGGAGGGCCAACCCTGCCCTGGGGGGCATCAGGCACAACATGGCCAGGTGGGCAAGGGAGGGACTTGTCCTGCTCTGCTCTGGGGCAGCCTCACCTCCAGTGTGGGGGGCAGTTTTGGGTGCCACAATCTAAAAGGATATAAAGCTACTAGAGAGCCTCCCAAGGAGGGCCATGAGGATGGTGAAGGGTCTGGAGGGGAAGCCTTACAAGGAGAGACTGAGGTCACTTGGGGGTCTGTTCAGCACGGAGAAGAGGAGACTGAGGAGAGACCTCATTGCAGTTACGGCTTCCTTGGTAGGGGAAGAGGGGCAGATGATGATCTCCTCTTTGTGGTGACCAGTGACAGGACCCAAGAGAACAGCATGAAGCTGAGTCAGGGGAGGTTTAGGTTGGTTGGGCTCTGGAACAGAGTCCCCAGGGAAGTGCTCCCAGCACCAGGCCCAAGAGAGCTCAAGAAGTGTTTGAACAACACACTCAGGCACATGGTGTCACTGTTTGGGTGTCATATGCAGGGCCAGAAGTCCATCATCTTGATGGGTTTCTTCCAACTTGATATATTTTATGAAACTTTCCTGCCAGCTGAACAGGTGAGCTCAGTAGTATCTCAAGGTTTTGGTGTTTTTTTCCCAAGTATTTCATTCAAAGGTACCATGTTGGAAAATGAAATGAAAAACCCTTAGAGGCTCAAAAAAATATATTTCTTTTCAACATCAATATTTCTTTTTAACATCACAATTTTTAAATTTGGTAATTAGGAAATCTGCAACTCCTTACAAATGGTCAGCATGCATACAGAGAATAAGCTTTGGGGTGAGAATACCACTCTGTTTGACTGCGTGGTTTTGTTTGATTTCATTTATTTTGTTCATTCTTCTGTGATTTTAAAAATGCCAGATTTTTCAGATCATTCTGTTTGTTTACTCCCCAGTCATTTTACTTGGCAGAACAGTTTCCTCTGGCTTGTGTCTGCATTTCAAAAGCCAGTAGTTTAGACTGGAGAACTTTTTTGACTTTTTTTAACCTCAGTCTTTCACGTCAACTTTTCTGCAGCTCAACATTTCTGTTCTCTGTTGTAGGGGCCTTACATACTACCGTGCCTCCTCTAAGGCAAAGAAAAGAATTCACTTTGAGTTTTGACTCCTCTGTTTTGCAAGATAATTTTCAAGATTTCTGGCTAACTTCCTAATAATAATAATAAAAAAAGTTCGTGTGGAAATTTGGAAGGCAGAGAGTAATTTTTATGGTATCCTGGTGATCCTATTTCGTGTTGGCTCTCAATGATGTGGAAGGCAAGCAGCTCACTCAATGGTGCCAAATGAGCCAGATACATAACTGGAACAGAAGCTGGCACCTTGACCCGAGAGCTTTTGGTACCAGGTCTCTCTTTTTCTGATACCAAACCCATAAATTACTTGTACTGTTTCACGTTCCCTTTTGTATACTGAGCAGTCACAACTCTGCAGAGCTGCTAGTGTTATTAATCACTCAGAGATGGTGCAAGCACAGGATCTATCAAAGAGATGAGAAATCCCCTCTCTCTTTCAAAACACAAATTCTCTCCCCCTAGAAAACAATTCTTTGAATTCTTGGCATTCTTGGTAAATCCTGAAAATAATATTAAAACAAGTATTGTTTGAAGCTATTTGGAAAAACAGATCACATAAAGAATAAAGAGCTGCCTTGTGAAAAATTTCTGCGAAGCAGCAACATCCTATTAATTAGTAGAGTTTTCATAATTTGCTGTTTGCCCTAATGTTGTTCCTGTTTTTACACTAATAAATGACTTCTATTCATCTACTCAAGTACAAACAGCATGAGGATTCACATGAGTTGTTTTGCCACATCAGTCCAACTCCTGTCTTATTTCTGTAAATGGGGAATCAAAGCATTCAGAATTGAAAGCTGGTTCCTTTGTCGGAAGTTTCACGGGTGGGGGGTGGGCAGCAGGTACCAAAGATGGTGTAATCTTCTCACCTCACTGAGCAGCCAACTAAGTTCTAAGAGACTGACCCAGGGGCCTGTGCCCTGCTAATTTCAAGCCTTCACCTTCAAATATCTCACAGCTGTAGCTTGTTTTTCATCTGTTCCCCATAGAAAGGAAAGTGACGTGATTTTCTGAATGGATATTGCCATTTCTACTGACTGCAGCTTCTCTGTGCTCTTTGAGTTGTAGAAAAATCTCTGTGCCTGGTTGGACTTTCTCAGAGAGGAAATGCCTAGAAGCAGTAAGGTGTTCCACCTTGTCCCATGGCAGGAGGAAGGCAGAGGGCGAGGCATCAGCACTGGGCTACGTCTGGCTGGTGATGGGTCACCAGTGGTGTTCCTCAGGATCAGTTCTAGGGTCAGTGCTGTTGAAAATATCTCTCAGTGATGTGGAGGCATGAATTGAATGCCCCATTAGCAGGTTTGCTGATGATGTGAAACAGGGAGGTTTCTGGTGACTCTCTTGACAGACATGAGTCCTTGCAGAGAGATAGAGTAGAGCATTGGGCGGTCATCAGTGGAAAGGAATTTAACAAGTCCAAATGCTGGATCTGGCTCCTGGGATGGAATATCATGGGCACAAGTGAACTGGAGGAGGAATGGCTGGAGAGCAGCCCTGTGGAAAGGGATCTGAGAATGCTGGTCAGCAGCAGCTCTGTGTGAGCCATTGTGTGCCCCAAGGGCAAACCTCATCCTGGGGTGTATCGAGCACAGCAGAACCAGCCAGCCAGGAGAGGGAATTACCCACTGCATCAGCCTCACCCTGGGCACTGTGTGCAGGTCTGGAGCCACTGTTTAAGAAGGTTGTGAAGATCCTTGAATGTACCAGAGGAGGGCAACAAAGGTGGTGGTGACAGGGCTGGAAGCAAGTCTTGTGAGGAGAAGCTGAGGACTTTGGGCTTGTCTAACTTGGAGAGAAGGAGGCTGAGGGGTGACCTCATTGTTCTCTGCAGCTTCCTGAGGAATGGAAGGGGGGAGGGAGGTGCTGAGCTCTACTCTCTTGGATGCAATTATAGGATGTGTGGGAATGGTTCCAAGCTGCACCAAGGGAGATTTAGACTGAGCATTAGGAAGGAATTCTTTACTGAGAGTGTTGCCAAACCTTGGAAAAGGCTTCCGAGAGGGGTGGCCAGCTCCCAGCCTGTCAGTGTTTAAGAGGCGTTTGGTCAGTGCCCTTAACATCATGTTTTAACTTTTGGTCAGCCCTGCATTGGTCAGGCAGTTGGATTAGAAGGTTGCTGTGGGTCCCTTCCAACTGAAATGGTCTATCCAGTACATGGTCTGTCTACATGGAAACAGTTAAGAAGGAAAGCTAAAAACTAATAATGGAGTTAGTATTCAAGTAATTAAAATTCCTCTTAGAAGTTCAGAGCAGGAGTATGGGCACCAGTGTCCTTCTTGTGAAAAAGACAGAGCAAGATGTTATTATTGGTATGATGTTTTACCGGGTTTTCTCAGGCACTCCAGCCTTCAGACCAATTAAAACAACTTGTCATGACCACTATTCTCAAGCAATTGAAGTCTCACTAGACTAAGGAGACTAATCTACCTATGTAACACAAAGGGCTTAACTGGAAGTGCTGTGAATCACTTATTTCCCTTGCCACCAGAGATTTTGTTAGTCCTTGTGAATGGTTTCTCCTCCCTGGATCTATAGACTTGGATAAAATAGTCCTGAAAGCAGTTACCTGATGGCCACATCCCAAGGAAAGGGAGTCACTCAGGGCAGTGTCTCAGGAAGGAGACAGAAATGACATTTTCTTTTTTATCTTAAATGAATTTTAGAATGGAATGCCTGAGAGGATTATCAATGTCTAAACCCATAAATCAGATTAATAAACTATCCATGTTTTTCCTCTTCTTGGTTTTTAAAGGAAGAAATCAGCTCCTTGCCTGTAACATGACCCACTTCCACAAGCATGCAACATCTGAACTGTCTTGCTATACCCAAGAGGCTGGGGTGAAGCATGCCACAAGGCTACTGAGGCCATCACACTTTTATAGGATAACCCAATGAAAAGAGGAAAGTACTACTAATCATCTTTGACTTGTCATTAAATCAGTCTTAAAAAATACCTAGAAAGTTTTAAGGAAGGGTTTTGGATTTTGGGTTTTTTTTGCTAAAATATTAAATTGTCAAATCATCTATGAATAGTATTTATTGAAGAATATCTCTCTATAGATGTTCCCTATCTTTAGACAAGACTCCAAGAATTGTGGTATAACCCCTGATTTTAGATGAATAGCTGAGATGCAGAACAGCCTGTGTTTGCAGATTGATGTCTTTCTGACTCTAAGATCTCAGATAAGCTGTAGTCTGTCATGACTATAAACTCTCAAGGAAAGCAGTGTGGGCTCCATGGTTCAGCCCAGGACTGGGAGATTCCAAAATGTCCCAGCCCTGCCATTTGGTTAGTGCCATGGTTTTCCCAAGCAGAAAAACTTAGTGGTGGTGTTGTGCCAAACAAATCCAGGCGCTGAACAGGAAACATCCCACAAGATTTATCACAGGGGAAATATTTTGATGTTCCTCTTTATGATACATTCAAGATATTTTTCATGGGGACAGAACTGTGAAAAGTGTGCTTTGGGCTACTGCTTGGTGAGGCTCTCTAGCTCTCCATGGGTCTGGCTAGAGGTCAAAAAAATGTGTGCATGGTGTCTCCCCCAAAAAGACTGCCTAATTCTTTAATACACCAACTGGAGTTTGCTATCCTGACCTGCATCAAATACAGCTGGACCCTAAGTTGGTTGTCTCCTCCAACTGGAGCACTGTAGCTAAAAGGATACTGGTTATTCAAGAGTGGAGGAAATATGTGGTCCTATGCTTTCTTCTTTCTATGTTTTTAGGTCAGAAAGTTCAAAACATGGTGACCCTTCCCAAGTGAAGTTTAGATAATTGTTTGAATTTTTTTTATCAACAAAAATGCTTTCAAATGTAAAGCCATGTTGTTGAGAAAATACTAGCCAGTTCCATTTAATACTCCTTAAGTAAATGGGAGCCTGATAGATTAGTGAATTAATGACTTCAAAATAACTTGAAAACAGTTATGAATGGCAATTATTTTGAGTATTGCTGTTGTCTGGGAGAGTGGGATAGGCCCAAAGAAACCCTGTATAGGCCTATTTTCCATGAGCCTTTGATTATGTCTGTTCTGAATAGCTCCCCTATCATATTTTGTGGTACCAGTGGTGGTATTAGAAGCTGTACACATATGGAAAACTTCATCATATGAAGTCGTATCCTTGATTTCCAATAAGGTTCTACTGAATCCTATCTGAATGTGCACAAGAGATGCAGAGCACTGCCTTTTTCGATGATCAGGTTAAATGTTCTACTGGAATGCAGAGCTCAGAAAGGTCAGTATGAAAGACAAGGAGAACACAGAGGATGAAAACTGAGATGTGAGGACAACGTGCCCAGCTGGAATAACTGCAGGCAAAGACAGCAAAGTCAGCTCCTCAGCTCTCCAAACAAATGATTTGATTAAGATACAGGAACACCTGGTAATTTAACTCCATTTACACAAAGTTCTTACTTGATCAAAAGAGCTGTTGGCTCTTGTCCTAACATTTCTCTCCTTTACAATGCATCCTTGGTGACCTTTTGCTCTCTAGGTTTTTCTTTTTCCCCCTTCTCCTTTTCTTCAAATGATAGAGAAGTGTACCTGATCTCCTCTTGTTTCTCACTTCATTCTTTTTCTCTTGCTGCCCTAAGGTACAAGTAGTCTTTCAGTACTAAATAATTACTTCAAAGGAAGCCTTCACCTCGAGCACCAATACTGATGGATCTAAAATCTTTCTGTATTTCTGCACTTAATTTACATTTGTTAACTTCTGAGCAATTAATGAAGGAGTAAACAACAATAATTTATCCTAATCTTACAAAAAAAACCCCAAACAAACAAAATCAAAACAAAACAAACACCAAAAGCAAGATAGTGTTGAAGTTGGATTTCTACAGTAGAATTCCAGGACAGTTCAAATTGGTTAGGATCTTTTTCACCTTTCCCCATCGTCTGCAGTGTTAAAGGTTTACTTAGAGCTTGTGCTACACAAGTTCCATCTTTTTAACACTTGCACAGATAGAAAGCAAATCTTTCTGATGTGAGCCATTATAACAATGGAATAAAACAGAGTTTAGGTGCTCCTTCTATTTTTGATTTTGCCCCATTATGCCTAATTCAGGCATTATACTTTGTAGTAATATGTGAGATATAATCTCAATTGCAGTGTGTAGGGCTAAAAGTGGTGGGTGATGGCCCTGATTGTTCTGACACTCCTGGGAATCCTCACACCACCTTGGCATCTATGAACGTGCAAGTTATGGCTATAATTCAGAAACTGTATTTAATGTGGGATGAATTTTCAGCTCCTGGAAACAGCTAAAGTGCATTTGATTTACTGCTTTTTATTTTATTTAATCCTGCAAGGTAGAAGACATTTTTTCTGGCTCCTCCAGAAAGGTTAATGCACTGGGCTGGCAATACTTGTGAGTTCTGCTCTTTTCCCTTTGCTCTGAAACGAGGGGTCCTCACATGCAAGTCCTGCTTCCCCACATGGATGTAGTTGCTTGTTTACAAATCCCATGGATTTGTAATAAGTCTGAGAAGCTACCTGGGGATACAGGCAGCTTGAGACATCACGCCACCCCTCTGCTAATGACACATATCTCTAGATCTCCTTTTTAATCTGACCCAAATGGTGCTAGTGTCCTGGTTTTCTCAGTGCCTGATCAACAGAAGGACTGGGGTGAGACCTTGATGACCAGCTGAGATTTGATTTAAATAGGGCAGAAGTGATACTGCTGGGGAAAGCAGCCCAAGACTGTGGCAGAGATTATGTCTACTCCTATTTGAGAGAGAGAGTATCCTCACCTGAGTAATTTCAGAATTCAGAGATCAGCACCAGTCTCCTGTGTTTCCAGTTTTAATTTATCACTGAACTTGTGACAGTTTGGCCTCTGGTGCCCCAGGCTGCATCCCTGAAGTGTGGTTTGTAAGCACATGAAACAATTTTAAAATATGTACAGATGTGATGCTTTTTCACAGTAAGCTGGTTTACTGCTCATAGTTGGTAATTTTAGCATCTTCAGTAAAAATTTGTTCAGAGAAAAGGTATATATTTCTTAAGGGAAATTGTCAAAAGTTTTGATTTTTGTTAAAGTAAAAAGGTGCTGGTTGTTTTTCCTTATACAGAATTTGACAATGTTCTACAAATTGCTGGATCAGTAGAGTTGATCTGGGTCTGTGAGCACTTACTAGTACAGAAAAGTACAGAAAAAATAACAAACTTCTGATGTGGCTTTCTTTGGTAGCAGCAAGGGTGGAAGGAATTGTCTTTTGCCTCCTCAGCAGCCAAGCTGCAGCCTGCCCAGTTTAAGCACAGGACCTATGTCTAAGCTTCAGGTACTTGAAAAACATGTGCTCCAAACCCAAGTACCAACTTCATCATATTTAGCTGGGTAAGGTAAGCAGCTTTGACAACTTCAGAAAAATCTATTTGCCCAACTCAGTAGTCTAAAGGTCTAAAAAGCTGCCCTTCTGGGAGGCCTTCAGAGGCACCTAGCTCTTTGTTGACTTGAAAATTTTGGGACATCTCAGTAGGATGAGGGCAGCTGGGCAGAGCTGTTTATCTTTAGACCTTGTCCTTCGGGGATCGTAGGGGTATCTGACCTTATGCTAATGGCACATCTTAGGGCTGTCCTGGAGCTGTTCCTCCAAGTGCTTTGCGGATTGGTTGACCTCAAAGCTCAGAGATAAAATCAGCTCCCAGATAATTCGTGCCCACAGTGCAGTGCATGGAGCTCTGGCTCAAAAGACGAATCTGCCCTCGGAGACTGAAAAACAGCCCTTTTGTTATGACTCTTTGCTGGCTGTAACCTTTGTCTTCTTGCCTTGAGGTTGCACAAATCAACTGTCATGAAGTGCCAGCTACAACTAATCAGGCGATGAGGGTGAGGAGATAAAGAATTGAAATTATCCCCATCAGTAGGTTTCATTTAATGTTTCAGTAGAATTTAATGTTTCAGTAGAAACATTTAATGTTTCTCATTAAATCCATCATGTGGGACAGGCTGTATTTCGAGATGCACCCTTTCTTGTGAATGAGATATTTTTTTTCTTTTGAATGTCTAGGAAGCAATCCCTACATTCTGGAGCTATTGCAAGAAATGCTGCGTGGCACCTTATAAACAAAGATAGTTGGTTATGGGGGTTTCTTGGGGTGGGGGGGGGGTGGGTGGGGGGAATGTATTTTACATCTATTATAGAGCTTCTTATTTTGTGATTTATCCCTGATACAGAGACCAGAGGGGTTTAGATGCAGCGAGAGGATGGAGGAATAAAACAACTGTTGTAGATGTGTCCAACGGGGAATTGATCCCAAATCACAGTCACTGGAAGGATCAACTGTGTTTATATAAGGAACCACTGTGCAGAATCTGCTAAATATAGGTAACTCTTGCTTTAAAGAGCTTACTGTCCACAAAAGACAGAGAGAATAAGGGGCGTAGAGAGAAGCTTTGGAAATTACAGATTTTGAAGTACTGAATCACCATGACTTTATTTGGTAATGAAGATGATTTCTGCTCCCCCATTTGCCTGTTTTTCTTCAGCAGGGATGTGAAAGCTACCTCAGGCAGGACTGCAAGTATTAACCTCCATTCTGCTCCTTCACAGGAGAAGTTGTGATAGGAGCCAGGGAAGCAGACTAAGAGAAAATACAGAGCCAACATTATGAAAGTATGTTTTGTACAGTGTAAAATCAGCCTGGCTGACAGTCCAGAGCTAAGAGTGAAATCTGCAGTAGAACAGCTGGCAGTGCAGATCAGCCATCATGTTCCCTGGGTTCCCAAATTTGCAGAATGTGGAGCTGTGAGCTGGCATTGACAGCCATGCCCAGCTGCAGTCTGGGAGGTGTAAATCAGCAGCCTCCAGCCTCAGAATCAAGGTCTCAAGGGACTAATCTGAGGACTAACACAACTCAGCGACTGTCTGCAGCAAAGTTAGCCTCAGGAAGGATGGAGCAGGAAGGCAGCTGAACAGGAGGTGGCTAAATACAGTTCCTACCAGGATGTGGCTAAAACCAAATTTGTTTCATTCATGCAAATGAGACCTGCTAAAATTTTCTTTGTTCTTCCCTTTATTTACTTGTGACAGGCAAAATCAGACTGGAAGGGAAAGGAGGCAGCAGTATTGTTTTCTATTCAGTTAATCCTTTTTGCTGAGTCCTGCTACTGCAGCCAGTTATCTGTATACCTTCAAGCAAAATGGGGATTTAAACATCAAAGTACTAATTTAAATTCTGGAGGACTATCATTGTGGAGTCATCGAACCTTCCAGCAACTGTGCTGGTTTCTCCTTTGCCCTAAACCTTATCCTGCACTCCCAGACACCCACAGCAGCTTCTGAAAGCAGCTGGAGCACTGACCATGATAATGCTCTGTATAAAATAAACAGTCCTTTGCACAAAGGCACAAACCTAAACTGCTCCTCAGCCATTTGACCAGGCCAGTCTTGGTGTTTAGCTCTAATCAATTTAAAACTTGAAATCTTTGGGTGTCCTGTTTGGCTTCTGGAAAGTTTCTTGTCCAACCAACAGCATAAGGTGGAAACTGTGGTCGAGAGCCCTGGGAGTGAGAAATGCTGTGAGACTGTGCAGGTGACACAGCAGTGTCAGGCCACACCATGAAATCAAGCACATTCTTCAGCCAGGGCTCTCATGGCCAGGGCCACTTCTTTAACAAAAAAACCCCGCGGTTTTGTGTGTTTTGTCTTCCAGTGTTTGTTTTTAAGGGTTCCAAGTAATGTATGTTAACATCTTAATATTAAAAGCACCACAGTTATCAAAAGGCTGAGAACAGGCAGCTCCCAAATAATATCCAAATAGTGACTTTTGGCTTCTGTTTCCCTCTGCAGAGGCAAACCCACACATGTCTGCTGAGGGGCACTGTTTGAATCCTCTACTGTTGCAACATCATCAGATGCCTTCAAACCTATCTTCTGGTTCTAAATGGATCCTGTATTATATGAGCATGTTCCTTTCTGATAAGTACTGATAAGTACTTGGGAAATAATCTGTGTGACCACATTCAGCCCCACAGCCCTTGCTTTTGGATGAAGTGGTAAGTTTTTAACATCTGCCTTTTACTGTCTGACTCTATGAGGAAAGCTTCTCAGTCACAAGAGCAGAAAAATAACACTGAATTGCCAGTGGCATAAATAAATCATTACTTGCTCTTATCTATAAATCTATTCATGTTTAAGCATGGGCCTGGAAAAATCATTCCACAGATGGTCATCCAAATAAAACCCAACCTATAGCATTTTAATGGGTGCTGAAGGACAAGGTATAGGCATGTTTGAGCTGAGTGACTGTTGCAGATGCAAATTTATGCTTATGGACACGGTCCTGGCAGCAAAGAGCTGTCCCCAGGTGTGGACTGTAGCTCAGGCAGGACGATCAAAAACATGCCAAGATCTAAGATGAGAAGGGACTTTTTAACATTAAATGTATTTTGCTGTTGATTTAAACTTTCCTAGCAAAACCACCTGTTGCTAAGATGTTTCTGCTAAAAACTGTACCTTGGTCACCTTCCTCAGTCGTGCTGCCTGGAAGAGCACTTACCTCTATGAGCATGTAGAAGGAGAGCAGTGTGATGCCCAGGTTGTACACGATGAGGTGAGGCCTGAGAGAGAAAGGAGGCCTGTTCTTCATGAACTTGTTGCCCAGCCATATGCAGAGTAGATATGCTCCAGTAAGGAAAAACGTGGGAAGGTAAGAGTCCAAAAGGAACCATCCTCTAACCCTGGCATCTAAAAATGGAACACACGGAGTAAGCAATTAAGAAAGCTATGGTAAAGTATGGCTAAAATAAGGCAGAAATTACTTTTTTCATTAAAAGAACCTGCTAAAAGTTTGGGATGGAATCAGTCATTCTTTCCTCACAAGAGCTATGCATTGCTTTCAACTTACCAAAACTGCATGCTATGTCTCAGAGAACATGGGCTGAAAACTTCATGGAATTCCCTAATAATTTAAAGTCATCTAAATCACCCCATTTTAATGGTAAAGAGTAAATGAAAGGGAAAACCCCATGCTTATATGCTTTAAAAAATATTTCATGTTTTAACTTAATACTAATTTAAATCCTATCTTAATCTGCTCAACAATTTTCAGATAGTATTAAATACAAAGTATGCATGTAATGTTGCCAGTTCATGTGTTATTTTAATTCTGCACTTGCCATACAGGTAGGAAGATATATAAAAACTAGAAAATGTTCATACAAGGGGAAGACTTTTTCAAAATACTAAATATAAAAAGCAAGTGGCAAACATTTATTTTGATGTTTATAAAAGATTTTTGGCTGGGCGAGGGCTTGCTTTCTCACAGTTTTGTCCCACTTGCCTGGTCCTGAAATGAAATATTAAGGTCAAATCCTGCTTGCCTTATTCACACAAGTAATCCCATTGGCAGTAATCAGATAGCTCAGTGTATATGAGCAAAGCCTAATCCCACATGCCAAGCTGGAGGCACCACTTTGTTGTCATATGAGCAACTGGATGTCATGAGTGAAAGGGGTGTGCTCTCTTTCCTTTTTACTTTTTCCAAGATGGAGCAAAGTCTAGAGTCAACTTTGCATAGCAACATTCTTCAGCCATTTACCTATGGAAAGAACAAGGGGCATCACAGCTAATTTTTAGAATGATTTATGGTGTAAGTGAGGAAAGAATTCAGTGAGGGTCATTGTGCAGGTATCACAGAAAGTAGTTCTTTCTGCTCTTAGAAAGATGTTTTTGCTCTTGGAAAATGCTTTAAATTACTTAAATTATTTTTTTACAAAGACCAAGATTGTGTTAAAAATTGTAAAAGAAAAGCTATTCACAGTGCTTAAAAAAATTTACTGTTTTTCTGCCTGTGCTGAAATTGGAAAAGACTGGGCAATGGATGATGCACCAAGTAAATGTGCCCAAATGTTTAGTAATTGATTGTAATTTTGCTGTACTGTATTCTTTCCAACAATTCCTTCCTCAGAAACACATGCATACAGGTATATGTAAAGTGAAATTTTACATATGTTAGAGTAACCTGCATATGAGCCAGGCTTTGAGCACCAGCTTTCTTTCTCATTACATTTTTCCTCTGCTTCCCCCCTCGCCTCCATTGCAGTGGCTGTAACACTCATCTGTTGAATTTGGATTCCATGAGGGTCGTTAGCCCTTTCGCAGGAAAGACATTCAACCAGGCCACATGGAAGTCCAATGCTCTCCTGCTTTTGACTCTCTCCCTTTTGGACTCCCAAAAACCTCTAGGAGCAGAGAGGTGTAGGATTAAAGCAGTCACAACAGCAGAACCCTCCCTTTTACGGCAGTCCTGCTTTGTTGTGCATTACCAAACTAGAACGCTTGTTGTCTGTCCTCAGATCTCAATGTTGATTAGGATCACCTCAGTGTGAGAAGAAAACACTTCCAGCAATCTCTTAAAGCTCACAAGCCAAGTGTGAAGCACTGGAATGAATATTTTAGAAGTGATTCTGCTCTCTTATGGGCTCTCAACATGACACAGGAGTCATAGGACAGGTAAAGGTTGAGTGTTTAAATGTTGATGTCTTAGGAGTGTGTGTTTTAGGAGCATAAGGATTTAATATATTTAATTGGTATCCTAAATGAAAATGTAGAAAGCAGTCATGTCAGCAAGACTGCTATCTAAGGAAAGGTCTCCCATCCGAGGATTGCAACACTTGGTACATAAAGGTTACATGCACAAAGGCAAATTGGCATCAGTAGATAACAAAACTGCATGTTTGCTCAAAGAGGAAAAATATTCAGAAGAGTTCAGAATACAAATTGAACCACACAGAATAAATTCTACCCCAGTATGTGCTCAGAGAGTTTTCATTCTGCTGTGAGTGGCCACAAGCATGTGGGCTGATTCACACAAAAACAGAACTCGTGTGCTTGTTCAGGTCAGCATGCCAAGTATTTTTAAGTTCTATAGTATTCTAGTTTCAAGAGAAATTGTTAAAACATGTACCCTTCCTGAATATTTCCCACCACGACCTCAATACCTTGAAGAGTAAGACAGTTTCTGGCAGAAAGTGGTTTATAAAGGGCAGCCAAGGAACGTGACTGCTTTGTTTCCACTTCCACTTATCCTTGAATGACAAGCAGTGGGAGGTTTTTATGTGTCAAGAGGGGGGAGGAAAAGGAATGTATTTCAAAAGAAGTTATCAGAAGAATGAGAGATGAGAAGTATTTCTGTTGACCGACAGTTAAATCTCCATGTTCAAGTACTATAAAGTTACACTGTCAATAGGAGAAAGGATTATTTTTACAGTATTGAACTTGCACAGCATCTGAAATTGAGACCAGAGCAGTGAATAAAGTCACAGTGGGAAAGCACTGGACTACAGCAGGGGAAGGAGCAGGCGCCCACAAGCTCCGATTGCTCCATGAATAAGCTCATTCACAGTCACTGGCCATGGTGTGCCAAACCCTTGGGGTGAAATCCTGGCTCCTCCTAAGTGAGTGGCAGGCCTCCCAGACTCTTTAAACGTATCAGGCTTTTATCAATGAGGTTTAGAAACATTTTGATTCAAGTTTCTATGTAGCTTTGACCAGTCAGTATCTGATGGGACTCAGTTCTTTTTAAGGTGCAGAGGGTGGATGGGTTTGCTCCAGAGCCTTGCTACTGATCATAGTCTATTGAGGAAAAGTGCTTTTTACTTTATCATAACTTTAACAAAATAAATATTTTCTTGACCACCTCTGTTTTTTTCACAGGTAAAAGAAACAACCAGTTAAGTAGATTTATCTCCTGCAATTCAGTATTACTTAATTTTGCATGACACTAAACAATACTATGCAGATGAAGGGTTACCCTGGAAAAATTATCTCTTACAGAAGAAAATTTCTATTTCACTTCTTCTCAACTTGCCTTGAGCATAAGAACAATATGGACCAACACCAAATTTTAAGACCACCCCTAATTAAGAGATGAAACCAATGGAACAGGCTGCTGTTCCCTAGTCCAAAGGACTTGTTCTGCTAGTTCAAAAGCAAACACAGAGGGGAAGTTGTCTACGAAGCACAGCTGATACCAGTGAATGAAGGTACAAAATACACAGATATTTGTAAAACAAATTCAGATCTCAGATAGTCTGTCCCTCATTCCAGTTGGGCAGTACTGCAGCTTGTGTTAACCTGGTGCTCCCAGTGTGACAGAGATCACCTCTGGGAACTAGAACGTGGCTTTCTGTCTCTTCTAGTCCCTCAGACAAAACTGGTAATGATGACAAAGACCTGCACAGGGGTACAAGTATTTTGGGAGTTACTACCTAAAATATAAACAATAAATAGGGGATTGGTTTTTAAAATAATAGAGTGCTGTTATCTATCCTTTTAATCCATCTTGCTGTGCCGCTGAATTAAGTGTGTACTGTGGATGAAAATCAGTAGAGAGAAAGAAGAAGAATGGTTTGCGGGTTTAGATGTTTGTGGAAGCTCTCAAATTCATTAGATATTCATCTGTGGGGTCATTTGATTTAAAACTGATTGCAGTTTGTTGTGAATTATTTATGTGAATTATTTATCTGGACAAACAAACTGGAGGGAGATATGTTATTCAGGAAATGTATGATACTGTGTCATTATACCACCAGTTAAATTAAAGATCAGAGTGCAGAGGCATGGACAAACAAAGCTATCTTCAGCCCTGATGTCTGGAGAAGGATGGTGATGCACTTAGCAAGATATACAAATAATACTTGTTTAATTGAAGGGCTTTCTAAAAGTTCAAAGCGAGCTCTGTGCTATTCAGAATTGGATCAACTATAGCTTATTCCTTCAGACAATTAGTCTGGACTAACAAGGAAAAAGGAATGAAAGAGAACACCATGTCCAATTGGAAGAAAAACCACCAAAACACCAGAAAGTAGTGCTTTTATTCTTCTGATCACATTTCTTTGCTAATATTAAAATGTACTATTGCAGAACCCATTTGTAGAACCTATTCTGCTTTAACCACTTCTGCTACAGTTCTCAAGCTGTTCAGTGTTTCTTCACTGGAAATCTTTCTTTCAAACTTCCCATCTACTGTAGACATGATGGAAAAAAATTTGTAGCCAGCCTGCCAGCTAAGAAAAACTAGAATTTCTTGTGTTTAAGAACACTCATCTTTCCCTTTTCCTTCCAATTAAGCAAGAACTGTTTCTGTGACATGGAGAATATTACTCCAACAAATTGGGAATCCAAAATCATGCATCCATCCCCACGAGCAGCAGCTCTGGATTTAACAAAGGGTAAAAGTTTGCAAGGCAATTCCTGAAGTTAAACCCAGCCCTATCAACAGCAAGGTGGCCTTGCAGTGGCCTACTCTAAGGACTGTATCCTGTCTAAGCTCCTGTCTCATCCCTTTCTTGTATTTGCTTGGCTCTCTTAGTTCTGACTTTGATGCTTCATCCTCGCCTGCAGTCCTCTTTTAGGTTTGGGGTTTTTTTTTTACTTACTTGTTTCAATCCTAACAAAGCATGACACACCTCCAACCTACAATTATTTAAGTTACTCTTGTCCAAACTGTTCCAGAAAGCAATAATAGGAAGTCAAAAGATGCATCTGTTCTCCCACCCAACCTATTGATTTATAGAAATTTTGGATGTGAACCTGCAGGGTGCTTTTGCTCCCAGCACCCTTCTGAATTAGGCAATTTAACAAGTAGCTGGACCAAACAAACTGGGTTATGAATGACAATCAGTCTCAAACCAGATCTTCCCCTTTCAGAAAGATCCAGGCTTTCAGGCTTGTTATTCCACGTTAGGATGCAAAACTGAATTTCTCTGATATTCTCAGAGACAAAGGAAACACAAATCATTGCATTGATAGATTTGCTGTAATAATGGTGTCTTCCTGATAATACTATGATTCTGCCTAGTTTACATTTTTCAACAAGAAGTTACTCAGCAAATTTATTAGAAGTAATCTCTATAGAAGTATTATTTCCTTAAAAGGCTGTAAGTGGAGTAGCTTACCTCGAGGTCCAAACATATAGTCCACAAATGCATTTACTTCATGGTCAAAAGCTTTCAGGGTCTCCTAAAAAATACAAAAAAGGACATGTGAAAAAGACATTATCTCAGGGTCATAGAGAGAATACAATTTAAAAAACACCTCCAATAAACTTTTAAAATGTTTGTCACGCACAAGAATTTCCAAAGCATGCAACATTATGTATACTGAACAAATCACAAACACTTTAAAAATTAATTTAGGGCAGATTGTGGTCTAGATAACAATACAGGAATTTGGAAACTGCCCAAACCAGAACTCTTTAGGAAGGCAAATTAAGGTTTATGAAAATCAGCAAGTATCACAGTAAATCCATCTATGATTGGTGTAGTTTTCACTCTGATAAAGATGCTTCTTTGGTTTTATTATGTTTTTATTCTGTTTCTTCAACTGAATATCTAACTGCTTTACACTTAAACAAGGAAATCTTTAAGTGATTTAAGTGAAGGTAAGCCAACTGAGATTTCTCTAAACCAGGCCCCAAGTTCCTATACAGTAACCCTACAGAAGAACCTAGAGGTCCAGTAATGAAGTTCAGGCCATGTAGGGTGGCAGGAAGAGGCAGGTTACATTATAGACACGTTGTGTTTTGAGGTCTTAATCAAGGAAGCTGCTAAACTGGCAGGTTTAGCAAATTTGCATCTGTTTTTGACTGAGTTGGGAGCTGAGCCATGACCTACACAGTCCTTCCCCCAACTGGATGTGGTGATCTCTTCCCGGACTCCAGCTCTGGCACTGACTTTCTGCATGCCTGTGCCTGAACAATTCCTTGACACAACCTGACGTCAGCCAGGTTCTTCCTCTCCTTCCCAACAGTGTCCTACTGTGCTCGGTGAATCCATTTCAACACTGAGCAAATGCAGCCAGGCTGAGGAGAGAGACACAGAGTGATGCTGAGCCTCTCTGCAGAGCAGGAGCTGCTGTGGGCTGTGGGTGTGTTTAAATGCCAAATATCTCCACACCAGCCTGGACTGCAGCCACCATTGACAGATTTGCCTTATGAAGAACCATATTTGCACACTGGAAGGTCCAGCCCTGGCCTCTCCATTCCTTTATTGGGACTGGGTTGTGATCTGGGCTGGGACAAGCTCCTGGCACTTCCAAGCCTCTTCCTTGTGTGTCTTCTGCTCCTGATTTTGGTCCTGAGATTGTTCAAAGTGGACAGATTTTGTGTGAACATGAGGTAATAAGAGGTTCTTTCGGCACCTTAGGCTATAAACCTCTGTCTCTGCAAGATACTGCTGCGTTCATGTTTTCTTGGAGAAAAACCCAACAAAAACCCCCAAACTAAAAGTACATATTTTTCTAAAAAACAAAAAAATTGCTCAAAAGAAACTGATGATTCATGATACAAAAAGGTTTCTCATGCTTCACAGCACTGAGGAAATTAAACTAGCTTTTAGGAAAGTGTCCTGGCTACAGCCCATAAAGAAAGGCATTTTCTGAATTTCAGACAATTACTTTAGCGGTCTAATGATAGCTTCTCTCACAGGAGGTCATTCGATTTCCAGGTGTGGGAGCTGTGCAAAAATCTGCTTCCATTTTTATCTCCTTGAGCTATACAATAGTTCTGTTATTATTTCATGACAATGATACTCCCTTTTGGGAAATGCCACACTGCTGTTTGTCTGTGATGTGCTCACCTGCTGCATTAATTTGAAACAGACCTACTCCAGTGCTTAATGGTTTTGTGGTTAGACTTAACAGACTGCTTTGGAAAAAATACTGTCATGGATTTGAGTGACTTGTAGGAATGAGCATGCAAAGTTATTTGCTTTCATGCTCACAGTACATAAACAACTCTTACATGTCCAGAACAAAGTGAAACACCATGCATATTCCCTTTATATTAAATACTGTAGATAAACCTATTCTCAGCTGCATTGAAATGGAAATTAGGTACTGAATGCTTCTAATGGTTAGATGGAGAAACAGGAATTGCAGAATATTAAGAAGAAAGAGCAAAATAAAAGGATCATAGAATTGTGTAGATTGGAAAAGACCTTTAGGGCATCAAGTCCAACTGTAAATCTAGCTCTGGCAACTCCACCACTAGATCATGTCCCTGAGTGCCCCACCTACACACCCTTTAGATAACTCCAGGGATAGTGATAAAATCACTTCTCCAGTCAGACTATTCCAGAGCTTAACAACCCCTTCAGTGAAGAAATTTTTCCTAACACCTAACCTAAACCTCCCCTGGCACAACTTGAGGCCACTTAGTCCTGTCCTGTCATTTGTTACCTGGGAGAAGAGGCTGACCCCCTCCTGGCTACACCCTCCTTTCAGGCAGTTGTAGGTCTCCCCTGAGCCTCTTTTTCTCCAGGCTAAACACCCCCAGCTCTCACAGCTACTCCTTATAGGACTTGTGCTCCAGACCCTTCCCCAGCTCTGTTCCTCTTCTCTGGTGCTCCAGCACCTCAGCATTGTTCTTGTGGTGAGGGGCCCAAAACTGAACACAGGATTTGAGTTGTGGCCTCACCAGTGCTGGGTACTGGGGGAAAATCACAGCCCTGGTCCTGCTGGCCACACTATTGCTGACACAGGCCAGGATGCCACTGGCCTGCTTGGCCAGCTGGGCACACTGCTACCTCACATTCCACTGTCAACTGTTCTAGGTCCTTTTCCACAGGGCAGCTTTCCAGCTACTTCTCCAAGACTGTAACACTGCATGGGCCTTGCTGGACCTCATACCCTTGGCCTCAATCCATGATTCAGCCTGTTCAGATCCTTCTGCAGAGCCTTCCCACCCTCCAGGAGATCAACACTCCTGCCCAACACAGGTTACTGTCTTCATTGATCCAACTTGCAACCTCTTGCACCTGGTTAGGATGAGCAGACAGCACGCTGAGTAGATAAGCCAGTCTGAAATTAAATCTACCTCCTCATGAGTGTGCTTAAACGACACAGTGAGGACTTGCACCAGCTAACAACCTTGTTCCCATCTATCTTAATTAGCACTGTGGAAATTCAGTGTCTGCTTTGCCTTCATTGGTAATTTGAGAGTAGAACTTTTTCTAGGAGGTGCAGCAGAAAAACAAATATTCTTCTTAAGAATGTCCCAGCCTTTGCCTTTCTTTCAACACTGTACAGCTTATTTTAGTTTACAGGAAGAAAAATAAAAGATTTACAAGATATAGATTTGTAAGATTGTTTTAGAAAATATATTTGTTTATATATCTAAAACTAGTAGTAATAGTTTGGGAAAAAAAATCTTACTTAAAAAAGGTAGGTAATTTTGTGTGACTAGTCTTGTCATCTTCCTGTCAACACTGCTAAAAGAGACTATACTGTATTTCTGGGTTTTAGAACATGTCCTTAATAGCACCTCTGGGCAGATGAGAGGCAAATGTCTTGCTCAACATGATCTGTCACATTTCTAAAGAAAAGCAAATAAAACCAGTCTGAAAAAATGCACATGCTCACTTCTCTCTGGCAAGCACTGTAATAGCCTTCATCAATGAAGGTATTCAGTTTACAAGGCTAAAGATTAACATGTCTTTCATGTTGGTTCTTCTTTTGTACAGGACATTGCTCTGAGTATTAGCAACGTATATTCCTTGGCAGGATTTTTGACAGATTTGTGGAAGATCTATTTACCTAAACTTGTTGAAAAGACAATAGGTTACCTGAGCAAATCAAATCACCCAAATGGAAAGATCTGGAGGGAGCATAAAGTCAATGATGATAAAGCAATAGAGAGCTCTCTGATGAGATTTTTCAGTATTTTTGCACAGAAATGTAAATAAGTGAATAGGTAGCACAGCACACATAAGTGAATTAGTTTTCATGCCACTGCACCTAAAACACAATTTCAAAGTCACCGAGTATGTAAAAAATATATCACTTTTTGTTATATGTTTATATATCTTTGTAAGTGTTGGTCTTCATTGAGACACCAATATCTATTGGTTTGCTAGTAGTTTTAGCAAAAGTTGTATAAGCTATGTAAAAATTAGGTAAATGCTATCTAAACAGTGCAGATATCAAAATAACTTTGATTTGTCAAATATACCAATGATCTATCATTGGACATTATTTATTGCCCACTGGAAACAGTGCCTCTAGTGATTTAGATTTCTCTTTATACAGGTTTATACCAGGCCATCCACCAGAAACACATAAAAACCCTCTGAAATAAACTTCTTACAGATGAGTAAACTGCATTCAATCTTACTTATGCTATCTGGAAATCTTTAGTATTACTGTTGGTTTGTTTTGGGTTTTTTTAATTCAAAAGCCTTGAGTGTCATGCAGTGTCTCAAAAATCCAAAATAATTACTTGCTTCTTCTTACCCAGCTACATAGACATTAGTATACTCTGTACAAAACAAGATCTCATTTCAGACTTCAAGGAAAAAGTGGAAATGGGTGCCAGCCTCTGCTCTCTGATACAGCTCCTGGAAGTAACAGTGATCTTTTAAACTACCCTGATTGAAACTACATACATGATTTTTATTATTTAAATGGCAATTTTTCCTTGATTCCCTGAAGAGTTACGCTCTTTACATAGTCGGTGTGTCTGAGAAGTACTGGAATGTATCCAAATTTAGCAGCATGTTTAAAGAAACTGATCTTAGATGTCACCGTGCATATATTTAAATATACAAATATAAAAGAAGATTATGTAAATGGTAGTGTTGGCTCTAGAATGGCTAAAATAGTGGATGAAATGAAGCAAGGCTGAGCCCAACTCAGAACTGCTTATAGATTAAACTGTTTAGTTTTTTATTACTTGAAGCATTTAAAATTACTCTTGAATAAAGATGTACAATGAGGGACAATTCTCCATCACAGATTGCTTCAGACAGCTTTCTAGGGTTTTGTTATCTTTACCTTCTATGATTCATGTGTTATATATGTAGGGGAAACACATGTTTAAAAAAATCCTTAAAGAAAGCACTTATTTAGGGATTTATATGTGAACTGCAGAGAAAGTTGAAGCCGAAGGCAGAAAGGTGAGCCAGATGTTACTATGAACTGTGTCTTATAAGAAGGGAGATACTCAATGAAATTGGGAGGCAGGACATCCAGGGGCTGGCAATAAACTGCTTCTTTTTGTAATTTATGCTATATATATGGATCTCACTGCTAGATAATCTCACTGAGAGCAGGAATAAGCTGGAGTGAGCTCAGGAGAGAAACAACTAGCTGGGGCATGAGACTGCTGCTATGTCCCATGTATGTACTGGGAGGGAGGGAAAATATAGCTAGAAGAGACATTATCTTAGATCTTCTTTATTAGCATTTTAGATTAATCATTTGAAGAGACAGAAACTGGAGTCCATACTTGACATGGTAATTTCTGTGTCCCACATTCTGGGACATTCTCTCCACTCCAGTGGCTGACCAGGATGAGGGGCTGCACCACAAAAGCCTGACCCAGCAGAGTGGTGTTGCCAGAACCCCTAGAAGAAGCATATCCCTCTGTGGTAGCCTGGGCTGGCTAAAGGGCTCTTTTTGCCAACATAAAATTGATCCATGGGAGATGTTTTTGCTTCTGTAGCAATCTCACTGCCTGAATCCCTCCATCTCTCCTTCAAAGGAATGTAATTTGGTGGGACAGAAGTGACTGAAGCCAAGGGAAGTGAGGGAAGTCCTGCTACTGGTCTGGGTCTGGAAAGGTATATTATATAATATATGGACAATGTTTGGTGGATGCTCCTATTTTGCAGAAAATAGCCAAGAATAGCTAAGAAAAGGACTACATGTGAACCACTCCATCTAAATATATAGTCATTCTTTAAGAATTCCAAGAAAAGAGAGAGCTGCATCTTTTGGAATATGCAAGCTGTGTAATACATTTTAATGTAATGCAAAAATCTCTGAAAAACATGGTATGTTAGAAAAAAAATAAACAAAAGAAGGTTGTTCCAGCTTTAGCACAGAAAATAAAAAATGAATGGTCTTTGTATGTTTCTTTTCTCTTCCTACTTCTTCTAAAGGCTTTCACATTAAACTGTAAGCACTCCAAGAAACAAAGATGCTGTTACTGTGGTCAGTAAATTATTTTAAAAACTTCAAGAACATCTTTGGAGGTACCATAGATTAGCATTGTCTATGTTTGGGAAACATTTTGAGAAACATACAGTATTTCTAAAAGGTCTTAGTGCGAGCCGTCTCTGGTCTGAAAAATTTTATTTGATTTTCAGTGTTTTTCAACCAGATCATATTTTACTCCTATTATTTTTTCATACTATTCAATACATTATTTATTCCACTGCTAAAGCTTGCATGCATATGTGCAGATGTCTGGATATTTTCCCAGTTGATATTCCCAAATTCAGCACTTTTTCTGACAGTTCTTTTGCAGCTGAGGGTTATTTTTTGCATGTGTTTGGAAATGACTGACTGCAGGTTGGCAGCCTAGGTGAGGCTGGGAGCTTGCAGGTCTGCCTGTTATCTGACAAAGCAAATTGGTGGGGGAACTAATTCATCAAATAGATTGGTTTTCTCTGGAAGGAATTGAGAACAGCTGTTTGAACAGGGATTACAGCCAGAAGTGCTGAACACCTTCTCTTGTGCTGATTTAGTCACTGAAGAGAGAGCTGAGTTGATGATGGTGTTACCGAGAATGTAAAGATAAGGGGAAGGTAGCTGCAAAGGGAAGGCAGGCTTGCTGCTGAGTAGCTGCTCAGGTTACACTGCCTGGAAGAAAATGCAGTTTTTGGTGGATTCCTCAACAAGAAGAGTGGCTAGCCATTTCTGATATAAAACATGAACGGATGTGAAGTTTGGTAAATATGGAAAGACACAGCTAAACAAAGCAAGAGGTTGTATCTGGCATTTGAGCTGCCTAGGTGGCTTGACTTCAGATTCTCTTAATTTATTGATGCCCAGAGAAATTTTACCACAGGGCTCAGCAGTGCCTAAAGCAAAGCAGGAGGCTGCCAGTAGTATTTGCATCAAACCTGAAGAAGAATATTTGACTGCCCAAATTACCAGGAGCATGCTAAAAGATGCTCCTTACACCGGCAAACTGAATTTAATTTCATCTTCAATTTTAATTCTCTGTTCTCTCTACTCAAACAGATCTTTCAAGAAGGAGTTGAATCATCCAAGATGTCTGGGCTGTAGTATTGTGGTGTGTGATGCTGAGGTGTCTTGATGAGCTCTGTGGTCCCAAGGGAGATGTGTAAGCTCCTTTTTCAAGGCACAAGACTTGGGTACCCAGCTCCCTGAACTGTGTAGACGGATGGGCTTGGAGAGGGTGCAGGAGTTCCCTTTCTGGAGGGTGGTAACTAAGCAGCTTCCCTCTGATTGCCAGTGGCTGTTTCTGGAGCTGGGTACCTACACAGGTATTTCCCCTTGCAAACACAGCCAAGATAAGAAAACAGGACCTGGATACATGCAGCAGCGAGCATGCCAGGTGTGCCTGCTCAGTGTTCACACCTGCTCTCTGTTTAATCTGTCAGTGGACCTTCAGCTTGCATTCTAAATCTGCCCTGAGCCTCAGACTAGCTCTGGAATTATTTTCTTTCCTCTTGATAATATGCCTGTGCTCTTTGAGGAGTTAGAAATCGATCTTTTTGCAAATGTGCACCTAAGCCAAGTTTCCGTGCAGATTCCATGTGTCTCTGGTGAATAATGCCACCTTTATGCAGTTCCATTTGTGCCAATGGTACTTTTTGTGGGTGTTTCCACACCCAAAACAGACCAGAACATTAGGAATAGGAACAGTGGACCCAGCAAACATCCCCTGTCATTGCCCACAGTGGAGAAACAGCAGAGTCAAACCAATAGCTCCCACAAGCAGATAGAAACTACCACTAAAAAGAACAAGGCCAGAAGGGACTTGGCACAGAATTAAGTCCCCTGACTTAATTCCCATTTTCTGCTAAAGCAGCTGGTGGCAGAAAGCCAACCCAATCCTTCAGTATCTGTTCCTGTGTTATCTTTCCTTCTCGTGAAAGGGAAGCAGATGACTTTGCAGCTTGAAAGTTGAGAAACATCCACACTCTCCTCTGTGGAGTGTGAGCTTGGGTGGCCTCCACATGAGTCAGAGCACACAGCTCTCTTAACAATCCCTCCTTAGGCATCTTATGGCTCTCTGAGTATTATTCACAGAGAGCTTTAAGAGAAGCAGTGGCCTACTAGAGGCAGAGCCTTTGCCTTGCTGCCCACGTGGCACTTGCGAGTACAGATTGTGGGTACAAGTGTTCCTCACCCTGAGGAAGCAGATCCCTTTGAACTTTCTCATTGCCCCCAAAACAGCAAGCATGCTCTGCTTCAGGTCTCTGAGCTGCAGGCCAGGCTTTAGCTGGTCACCTCAGAATGGCAGAGTGACCCAAGGAGACCTGCTATGTTTGGTCTTTCCCAAAACATGCCTGCACCTCATCTTGCTCATGGCTGTAACCACAGTGCAGGCGAATGCCCCACACCAGCTGCAATCACCCCTCATCTACAGCTGCAATATCCACCCCCACTGCTGAATTTTTTCTTGTTTTTTCACAGGTGTGAATCTACAGACAACCCTTCCTGCTGCTGCTTCTCTGAAACAACAGCTTAGAGATTGGTAAAATTATCACACACATAATGGAAAATGCAATGAATGATAACCCAATGCAATGAAAGGAAAATTAAATTTACTTTTGGATCTTCTGACATTTGCTTTTCTAAAAAATTGTGATACAAAATGAAGATCAAACTGTAAAATCTTTGCATTTGTGTTTTCATTCTCTCTTCCTAGCTAACAAAAAATACCCTGCTTTCTATTTTTTCCTTGTTCCTCCAAAAGACTAGATTTTAACTCATGATACTGAGGTATCGCAAAGAGAGCTCTTATGGCTCTCTGATTTTAGGTGTAGTGAAGTAGAAGGGCAAGTTCTGCCTCATACTGACAAATTTATAATAATGCATGATGAAAGCCCAAAGCCCAGCATGTATTGCTTTAGTGCAGTTACATTTGAGAAGTGAGTTGTACAATACTCTACTTGGTGTAAAACTCCTGAAAATGGATTGCCTGTCTTTGGGGATTGCTGCCGAAAGCAGGCACTTTGCAAGCATCTCAGTTCTGTGTGACAGGCCTTTACAAACAGGAGATGCAGGTTTTCTCTCAAACCTGATCAGTTGTGCTTTGATGGTTGATTGGAAATTAAGAGTTTGAGCTGTTTTCAGCTGGGGAGCCAGCATACTCCAGACTTTTCACTTCTGATTAAGGGCACTAATATTTAGCTTCCTTCTGCTTTGGGATTTTAAATTTTCTTTAACAAGAGGTCTATTTTCACTTGGTTTCGTAGTCCTGCTCAGCGCTGCACCTGCTCATCCCACACATGGGAATAAGGATGGAGGAATAGCTGCTTTATGGTTTCTGTCAGGATTCAAATGAGCTTAAAACACCATTGATCAATACCACAGGTGAGAAAGCATTAAGAGGCAGAAGAATTTTAGTGAAAACATTGTAAGTGCGCGAGCTATTTCAGACATAAGTTTTGTTTCTGGACTATGCAACCTGCTACGAGTCATAGAAAATATTAACTGCTCACATAAAATGAGGCAAGACTTGTTTTACCAGTCATGCTACTGTCAGATCAGTTATTGTGAGATAAGTTGCTTTTGCAAAATTGATCAGCTATTCAAGATTTTTTTTTTAAGTAAAAGAAAAAGGAATTTGGAAGGTTTCTGCACTACAATTGCATAGGTTAGAAGAAAAGTGATGTAAGAACCCATTAACATTTACTTGGTTTTACAAAACCCTTTCATAATTGAAGTCCTCAAAAGCATTCTGCCTTTTACACATTTTTCATTTCTTGATCTTATCAAAGGCTGAGGGTCACAGTGCCTCCAAGTGAAAAATCCCCTTTCTTGAATGACTGCATGATTTCCCTTCTACAATTTCCAAACTTTTTTTTGCTCTGTTATTTGTGAACATACTAAGTGGTCACTACAATAATTAATGCAAGCCAATTTCAGCTCTTAAAATAGATCTTATACGGCCTCAAAAGGAGAGTAAAAAGGAAGAGTTGCTGCTGTGGCCCAATTTGCAACATCTGTCAGTCATGTACGCTCCCAAGAAACATATCTTTATAGTCCATCCTCTTGCTTGTTATCAGAATTTCAAAATGAAACTGTCACCAAATCAGATCAGTGCAATCCTTTTAAAAGTAATCCTGCTCAATTCTACCTTCTACACAGGGGAACATCAGCTTAACTTGTAATTAAAGAAGATTTCTCTAGGGAGACCTCAGATGTGGCCTGCCAGTTCCCAAGAAAATGGTAGCAATTACTGACCTCATTTTCCTTTGCTCTCTAACAATCAGATTTAAAATGACAGAATGACCTGAGCTGAAGCATAATTCCTGTCAGTGACAGTGTGACAAGAATGTGAGAAAATAAAAAAGAAATCAGTTAAAAAGGAAAGAGTAGATAAAAATTCTGCCTCCTTCTAACAGCCTGAGTGAATGCATCACTTTCTCAAGGAAAGCAACAATCCTTAGGAATGGGTTCTGACTTGAATAACAGAAAGTTTCCTTTGGAGCAGGCAGGTCTTAAAGTTACAAGCCAAGAACCCCAACGAGTTTTTTTAGAGAAAGGTTAATTCTGTTTCAGTTGCTTTCTTAATTGTCCGTTCAGCTCTTGTTGACTTTACGAGGCGTTGGGAAGACAGATCAGTGTCAGAATTAATTTTACATCAGCAATCCGAAAGCCTACACAGCTTAACTTACCTGCTTCCAAACAACTAGGCTGGGTAAAGGATGCCTAACCAAACTGCATATGAAGAACCAGGATACGATTTCGCCTTATGTAAGAGCAAGACAGCCAGCTGCACTTTGAAAAGCACAGGAAAATAATTCTACCGAAACAAAGGAGGCAATCACCCTTTTAAGGCTTTGGATTTACCATATTATTTAGTTTTGGAACAGAATATTCCCCAAATATATACTGGGTATAGAGTGTTTGCCCAAAATTTGCCACATGAGCAACCACATGGTTTTTGCATAAAGATTTTGCATCCTACATTTAGACCCATACAATAAATAAACAAAAAGGGCACAGGGAGCAAATGAAATGGTAGGGGAGAATTACAACCACAAGTTTATATGGCAGCTCAGTTTTCTCACTATGACATATCTTGAAAAGTTTGTTTTCCTCACTATTTGCAGACAGATTGTGTTGCTGCTGAGAAGCTGATTTCATAAGTTAGTATAATGCATGCAGGACTTTATTTTGTGCTTGGCATACAAAATTGATCATTTTTCTAGAGAAAGAAACAGGGACAAGCTGACAACAGATCCTTTCTAGTACTGTGAAAATCTCTTCATTTTCTACTGCAACAAACTTCACGATCTAAGACGAATAGGCGGTCCTAAGCCTCTGCACACAATCTCATGGCTTGTTGGATAAAGAACCTTAAAAAAAAAAACCAAACTGAAACAAACGCCCCCCCCAAAAAAAAAAACCAACAAAACCAAAAGCAAGAACTCTGGTTTTCCCACAATCCTGGCAGCGCAGGAGGACAAAGGGCACTCTATGCCAAAGAAGTAGGTTTCTTGGTTGCCGTCCCAGATGTCTGCAACTATGTCCCCACAGCAGGGATTAATGTGCAAGGGACTGCCTGCCCCTCCTGATACAGGCAGGGGGATCAAAAAGGATTTTATAAAATGTGTTCCCTGGCTAGGGCTTTCCCCCACTGAACAGGTTTTGCCTGAGTTTCTTAAACACCTTGTACCAGTGCTGGGGGGTCCTCGACTGCTGGCAGGAGAGACAAGGCAGGAGTATTTGAAAATCTGTGAAAATCTCTAGCTCCTCTGGGCACATTTAAAAGTAGAGCTGTGTGGTTTTCCCTTTAAAAGTCAAGAAATTAAATTAAAGTACTAAAATGTAAACATAGAAAAATGAAATAAAGCACGAGGGTGCTTTTTATATCTTGCAATCTTTGACAGACAATTGTCAACAGCCCTTCAGAAAACTGTAAGTCAAAAACTCAACTTCTAAAATATTAACTAAGTAATTGCTTAATTCAGACTTTTTCCTGCAGTTTTAATTCCCTTTATAGACACATTTTTGCTAAGGACAAGAGTGGTAGAAGATTGAATACAGCCTGTGAAGCATGTAAAAAAAAAAAAAAAGGAAAACTGTGAGTGATGTTGGAAAAACTGACAGCTCCCTACATACATGTAATTAATACTTGTTTCAAACCAGTAACAAATTCTCATAGTCAGGATGCATTAAGTAGAATGCACCTCTAACATATAAAATGCTACAGGTACTGTATGTAAGAAAATGAAGAAATGCAGCAGATTTTGTTTGCATCACTTAACCACGTACAGTACATATAGCCAATATCTTATGAATTTTTGAAATTCACTACTATTAATTTCATACTCCTGAAGTACTTTAAAGTTGTAATAGCTACAGAATATGTACAGAAGCCTGTTTTAAATATAAAAGGATCCACACATAAATACAAAATTGTAACACAGAATACCTTATTTTTTCAGAAATAAATAATGAAAATACTTTCATCCTCATGAGTGAAGCCAACTCTAGTTGATGCAATTATTTAACTGCCCTGAACTCCTTATAAACATTATAGACAAACTAAATCAGGGCTAAACATCTGTGGCATTTTAAGTACCATGAAAGCCACTATGCCTGCTGGAAAGTTGGACTGCCACGCACTGGCTTCTCAGCTGTTCTTCCCCTAGGCTGGGAACGACATTGCAGAGCTGTTGGCAGTGCTGGTTTTACAGCTGGTGCCTATTTCAGATAAAGGGATTGGTTAATTGAAACTATCCAAACAGGACCTCTTAAAATACACTGTGCCAAGTTCATATGAGTTGTGCAGGACAGTGACCTGCAGCAAAGGAATGGTGCTGTGTGCCTGGGAGCTGGAACAGCTGGAACAGGAGCAGAGAGGTGTTCATATCTTTGGCTAGCTTTGTAGTGACTTCTTTAGTATAGATTCCCCCAAATCAAACCCCCTTTGCCCTGCATTTTTACTAAACAAAGCCACCAATTTATTGTTTCCATAAATTTACACAATCTAAAAGTTGCAGTCATACTTTCAAGTTTTTCACTGTAACAGTAAAACCAGAATTATATTTAAAACAAATGCCTCTAAATTAAGATTTTTACTGACCTCTGTAAATTCAGAAAGCTCAGAAAGGAACACAGTGGGATTAAAACCCACAAAAGCACATCTATAATAATGCTTATGTGTTTGGGTTTCTTTTCCCAACCCCTCTACTAAGTGTCTTATTTATACTGTCTTTAAATCTACTAAGATGAATTCTGCCCAGCTGTTTTTCCTTTGTGGAAAATTGCACCTATAAACACTTAGTGAAACTGGGCTAAGTACCTGCCCAAAGGCAAAATCTACCGTGATATATACTCTGTCTAACCTGCTCAAGTTAGTGAATTATACAAGGACATTAAACCAGGACAAATTCCCATCCTCTTGCCCCTGGAAGAAGCAGGACATGCATGAGGTGGCATGTTCATAGCACAGTTATAACCCAACACATGATGGGTAAATGCCATGCTGGCTGCTGCAGAGACCACCAGAGTTCCACATGGATGTAACTGTCCCCTTGGCCAGACTCACTGGGCCCACTGCCAGGAGTGGAGCCCTTGTATCTTAATTTCTCTTTAGAAACAGGGAATGCAGGACTCTGGCAAAGCAACAATGTTTGCGGTATGTGTGTGCATGTTTTCTATCTGTTGCTCTCCATGCAGGAACTGCTAACATAGGTCATGCTGTATTCTGCTTTAGCCACATCTTGAAAGTAACAGCACTCAGCTGTCCTTGTTCTTAGTCCTGTTCTTACAGTTCTTACTTCTCACGGGTGAAGGAGATCTGGGTGTGTTCTTTTGCCCACTAGAGAAATGTTTTTTCTTGGTTTGCAGTCATTTGCTCTGCCATTTCTTGTAGTTTCTGCCCAAAATCTTCTGGACAGAACCTTTTCTGAGCTATTTATAGGGATGTAAGTTGGAAACAGGGAAGGAAAAGAATGGAGGAGGGGGAGGTGTTTGTAGCATGCTGCTGAGGATTAGAGAGTTCACATCCCAGCTTCTAAGGTTTCAGCCTTAATCTTTGAACACATGCAAAGCCTTTCAATTTCACTTCGAGGTCATTACCCATGCACAAAACTGTCTAACTGCTGTGTGACAAATGCAGGCACAAAACTCAGTACAAGAAGCTTTTCAGTTGGGAGTATAAATTGTTCTGGGAAAGAAGCATGAAGTTTTAGGTAAAAATATCTACTTCTAAAATCTGTTCGTTAAATTTTAAATCAAGCAGATTTCAAGCTTGTGAGTTGTAATAGACATTTATCTCCTAATTTATCATTTGATGCTAGATACCATTTATCAGTAACTGCTGATTGAAAGAAAAAAAGTAAAACCCAAAAAATTCTAAAGGTTAAGCATGTCATGATATCTAATAATATGTAAAGGAAACGTGACTAGAAAACATCCAGCACTTCAGTGGGTATTGCTGGTCTTGCAATACATCTTGTGCCTTTGTGATAATGTCCAGTATTAGAAGATCGGCTTTCTTGGTGGAGGCTTTTCACACAGCTAGCTTTCTTCAGCATTCAGGAAGATCATCTGATGGGATCAGCCGAGGCTGACCTGTAAAGTCAAGTGCCACTGAAGTTGGGAATTTCCATGTGACATAACAGCTGCATGAGAGCACTGCACTGCAGTGGCTGTCACACCCATCCAATTCACCCATGGACTGCTTCCCAGAAGAAACAGCCATTATAAAAGATAGACATCACTTGGAAGAATTTTGGTTCCCTTGATAGTTAAGCATGGAGGAGGCTCAGTGCTGCTCTGTAGTGGACTGATAGCAGGTGGGAGGAAAACAGAGTTGCTGGCAAGGTCAGCTTGAAGTATCTGAGACATGATACACACCACAGGCACTGATCAAGTACCGCTTTCCAGAAAATGAATATCCTCACAAGCTCAGGTTTCCAAGAAGGATAAGCATCACTTCTTACTTTGCATTATATGTGTGTTGTTAGGAATAACTATTTGAAGAGATGACGATTTCTTACAAGTAAATGTAATAAATACATTTGTTTCACAGGAGAAGTTAGAAGCTGCACTGATGGCACTTGCAGCTGATTTAAGTTTTAGTACAGATAACCTTAAAAACAGATAAACTGAGAACTGTCTGTACTAAAAAAAAAAAAAAAACAACAAAACAAAACCAAAAACAACCAAAAAACACCAACTAAGGGAGAAAAACCAGCTAGCAGACTCAGAATAATTGTTTGCTGGTGAAATGCATTTTCTGAAAGAGTGGAAAAGGTAATAATGGTAAATCTAGTTATTTAATATTATACAGTACCAAGATGCTTCAGGCAAAAAACAGTGCTAAGAAGCCTTCCCCTGGAAAACCAACTATAGCAAGAAATTTACACCTCTGTTTAAGTCTGTGCGATCTATAAAAGCGGTGAGGGACTAAATGTGTGACAGCTGTGAAAGTTAGGTAAGCAGGTAAAATAAAGGAATTCCAAGTATCACTGATTTTAAAGAAAATCCATCTATTTCAAATGATTTCTTTTATGAAGATTATAATAAAGAATCCAGGAGGTGACATCTGAAGATGTCCTCTGGTACTTCCCCAGCTGGGTATAAACACTGTGTTATTTGAGGGTTCTAACTGAAATCAAATGCTTCCTTCATTCTGACTGTGCATATGTCTCTTTCCTAATTTAAACTCAGTTACCTGCAGTATTAACATGAGGAGTTGATCAACTGTATATTGATCAAAATATATCCTAAACTGGCTTATGGAGTTAACTGCATAAATTCATTCTAATGCTGGATTGATTAATGAAGTGTCACAGGTACCATCTCACTTTGCTTTCTACTTTGTTATTGAGTTCAGTGTTCTTAATTTTCACTGACTCATTGTTTAAATAATATTATATCCTTTTTGCTTAAAGAACCACCTTATTGCATTCAATGAAAGCCTCTGAGAATTACATCAGTGTCTTATCAATGCTGTTCATATTTGGAGGTGGAACAGTGGGGGGATGCCTTTGTAAAAGAAGCAAGAACACATGAAACCCCAAACTCTCTTAAGACCAGGGGACTAGTATGGATTTCTCATTTTCAGCTGATCAGAATGTTCCTTATCCTATTGAGTGCTCAGGAGCTGTTAGGTTTATTAAGTGCTTGCAGTATGCATGTCAAACTTCAGCAAGACCTGAGGTTTAACAAGGCAGAATATTGATATAGTCACACTCCTCTAAACTCAGGAAAACACATCTTGGGGAAAAATGGGACAGTGCTGTCTTGTTTCCTTTCTACATCTGTCTTAATGACATCGCTCTCTGTCTTGGCTTTCAACTTTGCACCTTTCCAACAAAACACTTTCTGATCTGAATTCTGACATCTCCCAGAGGTGTCTGGCAAACAGAAGAAAATTACTTCCTGATTGATGACAAAGAAATTATTTTGTGAAGAACATCTGTTAAATGTAGTCCTGGAGGGACATTTTAGTTATACCAGATTTGAAATAAAATTATGCTGTTAATTTAGTAAATGCAAAATGGGAAAAAATGGTTCTTTTTCTCCAGGGTAGGTTATAAGGGGTATTTTTTAGTTTTTCTTTAAGTTATTGTATGCAAAATAAGTCTTATCTAGCCTTTTATCTTTCAAGGTTTTTTGCAGATATTATTAAAATGCAGGCTTACAAAGTCTACAGCAGTAAGGAAGAAATAACTGCATTAAACCCAAAAGGTTTTCATTTCAGTTTTCAATGAAATGGAGAGGTATTTCTATTTTGCAGAACAATAAAGCTAAATGCCGCCTTTTCTGTTGCCTTGTACAAATTGCCAGTTTTAAAGACAAGTTTCAAATGAGTTTCAGCACCAAGAAATTACAAGCTGTATCTCAGCTTTCAAAGGAGAGCATGAAGATCCTGTGAGGCTTTTGACACATATCAGAAAAGTAAAAAAAAAAAAATCTTAGAGAGAATATGTAACTAAATTTCTGCCAGAAAACAGAGCCCTGGAAATTAAAAAGAATACTATAAAACTGGAGATGAGATGTTCTTCATTTTTCTGGTTCTGGGGAAGGACTGAAGTATTTTCTCATGGTTCTTAATCATCAACCTGTCACATAAAGCCAATAGCTCCAGTATTTGAAAAGGAAAAATTTCCAAGGGTGCATTTAAGGGTGAATCCAGATTCTTCCAACACATTTTTCAGTGGATGTACCTAATTTTTGGGAGAAGATTTGGATTTCTCAGGTAACTCACATAAATAAGCTGTCTACTGTTTGGAGAGTGATGATCACTGCGGGCTGGAAGACATCCCTCATTTCTGCTTTCAGCAGCAGCAGGAAGTGGGAAGAAGAAAGAAACTTATAAAGACTTTGCTAATCTGAGCTAGTTTCTGATACGCTTGTTTCCTAAGTCTTTGATTTTTCTTTTTCCTCCTTTAACTTGAAAATAGGGAGTTTTTGTCTGTCTTCATGCATAGTCTTCTGCCAGTATTATAAGATACATCTGGGAAAGAAGTCAAGTCAGGGTAAGTGGGTACTCCTAGGTAAGAAGGGCTGATTTTAAGATTTAAATCCACAGTACAGTCTGGTGTAACAGCAAAGCAACACCGAAATGCTACTCTAGGAAGGCACATAATACTAACAGCTGAGAGGACAGATGCAGCTGGTTTCTAAAAAATGTCCCATTGTATGGGATATTTTTCATATCACATAAGCATCTGAATTTGGGGAGGAGGATAATTTTGAGTAGCCAGTCATAATGCAAATTGTGTAAACTACTCGGTACATAAAGATATTTAAATAATAAATTGACAAGCATATAGATATAAAAACAGACAATTTTTTTCCCCTCTGGAATTGCATGGACAATTGACAAACTACGAAAAAATGCACAGTAAAACATGATTCTGACACAAATACCAACTCCTACCAGATCAGAACTTGGATAGCCTCACAGCTAATCTTCTAAACTCCAGCAGAAGTAACTTGGCTGCGGGCAGCCAGCAATTGGAGAGAAAGAGGGTGTGGATAGTAATACTCAGAACTGCCTTACCAAATGTGCCAATTCCCTGACAAGGAAATAACTCTCAAAAAGTTTGCCAACCATTTATTCCTTGCCAATTTGAAGGCACTTTGCTTTTTGGAACAGTTTTATCCATGCTTACAGAAAAATGCAAGAAACAGTATTGTTTCACTTCTAGTTGGATGTGAAAATGCAAGTGTAATATAAGGAAATAAGGAAACAGAAGCTGATGCCTGTTTTCCTAAGTGTTACTTGAGAAAATAAAACAACAGGTAAAGAGGGAAATATTTCCTCTGGTAACTGGACCTTAACTTCTTTTTCTTCTTTCCATTTCTCCTTTAAGTCCTTGAGGGCAAAACCCTGTATTTCAAATGCTAATTCATGTTTTGGACTTCAGTCATGTTTAAAGAAGACTGGGCAAGAGAGGAAAGGAAATGACAGTTGATTTTCAAGCTTAATAAAGAAGAAAACAGAGAGTATGGAAGTTCTCTTATGTCTCCTCCTCCAAAACAATTCTAAATTTACCTCTTTTAAAACCCTAAATGAACCCTAATGAACTCCAAGGACACCTCTTCTTAAAATTGTATGAAACCCAAATAACAGAATACTGTCTGCTGGCACAGGATAAGAGGGTGCACAAGCTAATTAGCTCCATTTCTCTGTCAGCCCCAACAGTGGGTATCCTAGAGTTTAATCCACACATAGCTGGAATTTTAAAGCCCAGACTCTTAAACCCATTACACCATGGAAACACCCAGACCGACACTTTCCTCAGAATAAAAATGCTAATGACTGTGCTGCACGGTAATGCCCTAATGATACAAAATGTCTGTAAACTGTATCAGTTATTGTCACATAGGAAATAACAACAGCTGCAGAGGTTTTATCACGTGAGTAAGTCAGTCCCCCTATTACATTGCTGTCCCATATTGTCTTCCCTGACTAAAAAGTGTCATGAATGGTGACTACTGTGCATCCTGTAGGAGGTTCTTTAGGAACTAAGGGAAGAATGGTTTGGTTGTGGCTCCTAATGCTTGGGTGTAGGATATTTATTTGAACTTTCGTCACCCTACTTCTGATTTCCATTACTTGATGTGTTTGGTTTTCAAATGATGACACAGAATATGAACTATTTCTTGCTTCACTTCCATATCTGTCTGCCTTAGGGTGAAAAAAATTAAAATCTCTCCAAATGATGATGAAAACAATCTTAATGTTTTTATTCTCTAATTACATATCTTTGTATACAAATTTCTACCAGAGAGGGTTTGATTTCCTTCAGTATGGGAGCTGACCTTTACCACTTTATCGCAGTCAGTTTTGACTGAGAAAAAGGAAATTGAGTGCAGTTTAAAAGTCATTACTTAGATGAACTCAGTATTTAAAATTACCACTCTGTTGTTAGACTGGCATCAAGTCAGAATACTTTCAGTATTAATGCCAATATAATGTTGTCATTACTTGAAGATGTAAAGAATTCTAATTACCATCCTAAATCTAAATTTAACTAGTCCTCAAAAACTAGAAGTGGCTTTTGCTGTTAGTTAGGTAGATAAGAAGCCCCACAGAAGTCATAAATATTCACTTCCTTTCATATTGTACTCTACTTGTCAGCTGTGCAGCAGTCCCATGGGTAAAGATGCAGTGACTCAGATATTGTGTATTTAGCATATGATAAGGCAAGCCATGGAGGGTGTATGCAGATAATGGATTTACAAGCTCCACTGTTGCCAGGAGCTCACAAATTGGCCGATAAATTTGGTGTGCTCTAAGCCTGAAGTGTGGCATTTATAATGTGACAGAGCTGCACGTCCCAGGGTGCTGCTTCTCTGTTATGGCAGGGCAATCCTCCTTGTACCTTTCCACCACTGCCTCACAAGGAGGTCATCCCAGAAGCTCTCTGACTGGAACAACCAGTGGTACACTAAATTCCATCCTCATAATTTTCCTCCCTTCTCCATTGCCTTCTTTAATTACAAATCAGCCTGCACTTGTGACATATTACTTCATCACTGAATTCAGACTCTGTTTGTATGAGGCTTAATAATGCCTCAGCTTCAGTTTTACAGGCAGTGTTTAACAAAACTCTCATATAGCATGGCATGAAAGCATCAGGGAGAATTATGATCTTATTCTATTTATTTACACTTCAATTTTGCTTAGATCAGGGAATAAATCAGCCCTTTATATCTGCCTTACTTTGGAGTTTACTAATACCTAAAGAAAATACTAATGCAGGGGTTTTTTTCCCAACTTTTGATTGAGTCAGAGGTTCAAATTTAAAGTGTTTGCACATGATTAAGGTTTTTCTTCAATAAAATCAAGAGATGCTATAAAGTTAAATGAATGTAAAATTGACTGCCTGATGAACAACAGGAGTGTGCTTTTTTTTTCACAAGTCAGACTTGTAATGAAGATACAATGCTTGTAATGAAGATACAATGATCAGTCTTCAAGAATCAAAGGATCTTCCTAGAGATGAGAGGGATCAACACCAAGGACAGCATGCAGGTTTTGGTAAGCAGGCATCTGTAACTATGCAAATTAATTGGTGGACTCTTACTTCAGTTCCTGGAGGGTTTTTTTCCTAATCAATTCCACCATGTGCAAAAGGCTTCAGTATCTCTTCTTGAGTTTCTATGCAAGTAGAGTCTATTTTTTCTGTTCTATAGGCAGTTTCTCAGCATGTTTTCTCACAGCTTATTAATTCTGTGTCAGCTGGCAAACGCCTGCCTTCTTGCTCTGGTTCTGGATGGCAGGGCTGCTGCAGTTCATTCCCTCTTCACTCTGTTGGAGCTGGAGAGATCTTGTGGGTACTGTAGCACTGGATGTTGTGTCATCAGGCATTTGTGCTGAGCGGATCTCTGTCTGCTGAAAAATGTTCTCTTCCAATTTGCGTGTCACTGTTCAGGGGCTAGAACATTGTCTGTGCAAGACTCTTTCTCAGCCAGTACTCAGAAAAACTAACAAACACCAATGGACAATGAGACGGGTTTATTTTGGCTACTTTCAACAAAGAAGAGGCATTTTTTGCTCTCTCTAGGGCCCTTTATGTCTGTTCTGCAATCAGTGTATGCCCATATCAAGGTCCATGTCCTGATATGGTGGCCATGACACTTATGAATGCTTACAAGAGTTAGATGTCTTTCTGTGTTGACTTCACATTACAGGGGCATCAAAGCCTCTGATGGAAATGAAAAACATATTCTATCTTTTGTCTCTCCCTCTACCACTGGATTCCTGTAGAGGTGTAGATAATGGCACCTATTAAATACAGTCCTCATGTTTATGCTTACCTTAGTGCTACCTAGTCTATTTGTAAGCATAAGTTGCCATGACTGTGCAACGTTATACACCCTCTTACTCCATAAAAGTGGGATTTGACCCCATGGAAAATACACTGACAAATCGAAATGTGTAATCGGTTTAAAGTTCAAGGGTGCAGCCAAATCCTGAGCCAGTGTAATTTGACCTAGATTCACTGAAGCAAGGAGAGCTGCAGTGAGCTACATAAACAGAAGAACCAAGCCACTGTGGTTGCCCTCACACGGTGAGGATGCTGAGGAAATACTTAATCCTTTATGATGGCAGTGGTTTGCTGCTTCAGCAAAATGTAGTTTCAAAATGAACAAACAAAAAAGTTTTCTTATGCAACTTTCTACAAATATCAGTGATTGCTGAACAGTCAGGATGCTGAAAAAACTCTCAGTTGAGTTTAAAGGATGCTAGCAACCCACACCTGCTTATTTCTATTTCTATATTAGAGAACGCTTAGTCAATATTCCCACCACTTGGGCCAAAAACCTGTTTTTCCTGCATTTGCTCCTGATACCTTTGGTAGTATACTCTGATGTCCCCATGACCCCTTGCCCCCAAGCCCCAGGTCCATCCAGAAATCGATGTGCTGTAACTTTTAACCCTGCATTAGTGTCATTGCAACAGCTTTCATCAACAGCTCAGGTTTTCGTTTCAGTAACTATTATTCCAAGGATACTCTTTCAAACTTCTAGAGCCAAAGTAACCTTCAACCTTTATACCACTTCAAGGACTTTCTCAGATTGGCAATTCTTTCTTGGGAATGCCTTTATGTATGAGTAACAAAGCTCGGGAAATGTCAGAAATTTTTGAACACTAAGATTACTGGATGTACAGAAGAGCAAAATTTGCTAATCCAAATCCATGTGTAGATCTGAATGGCGACTCCTGGTTGTGGCTTCCAGTCATTTCAAGAAACATGTCAAGGTTATTTGAACAGCTCTAGGAACCAGAATGAACAGATTAAGAGTAGGTCTCAGCTATCATTTCCATTGGTACGAGGTTACCAATGACAATGCCTATGTTACAAACTAATGCTTCCTTGATTTGCACCTAGTATAACTGACTTCATCTCAGTCCTGGAAGGAATCAAAATTAAACATTTAAGCTAGTTCAGGGTATTTTACCTTTCTTTCCAGCTGCCTCAGTACTCCTAAGCACCTGGGTATTACCTGTACCAATTACTGATAAATAATGCACATTACCTTCTGCAACACCAGGTATCTTTGTAACCCTCTTCCTCTGTCACAAGGAAGACATTATCAATGACTGATATCTACTTAGGCTTTGTGCAGCTATGGTAATTTAGTCATAGCTTTTGTGCTTATATTCCAAATTGATGGGAAATAGGAAGTCAATGATGTCACTCTAAGGGGGCTTAGGCAGCATAAACTACTGCACCATTTCAGGTCTTTTCAATAGGGTCTTCTCATATCTATCATCCCAAAGCTGAGTTGGTGGCAAATAGAATACATAGGAGAAACAGATTCAGACTGACAGCAGGCGGATACATGACTTTTAGAAAGAGGACTCAAGTTAATTCACAGAATGACTATTTGAATATTATTCATGTCTGGATTTATGAGAGGAGGAAGGGTCCAAACTGATTTTTGTTCAAGGAAGGCAGAATTTACTATATATGATGCAAAGATATTTTTGAGAAAAAAAAAGTATTTTTTGTTGTTCAATCATACAAAACAAAAATTAGGCTCTCTTTTAATCATGTCTCAAGCTTCTGATACAACAAGCTTTGCCAAATTATTCATCCCAACGTGCTTCAAAATCTAAGAATGCAAAATACTTCTTTGATACTGTCCTACTTTGTAAGGTCGGCAGTACACTTAATGCATTGCTGTTTATAAACAGGACGAGCTCCTTTGGGAAAGTTACTATGACTGCAAAGACACAACGTGCTATGGGGAATCGGCATTGCTCACTAAATAGGTGACTTCATTGTTCCACTTTAAATGCTGAACTGGAATCTAAAACTCCATTGTTCATTCATTACATGAACGAAGAAAAAAAAAAAAAAAAAAGTGTTCCACTACAGATTGCCTGGCTAAAGCATGAGCTTCTGTTAAGATAACAAAGTAACGGGAATAATCGGTTTATGTAACACGCTCAAACGCACCTCAGAGTAGAGCAGAATTCACCTGCTCGAAGCGGGGCAGGGCGCAGGGGGCCCGGGGAGACGGATGCCCAGGGGCTGCGCATCCCTTGCTCCCTCTCTCCATCCCTCCCTCCACCCAGGACCGCGTTCCTCCACGTGCCTGTCCCCGCACGCCGCCCGGCTCCCCGCGCTGCGCGGGTGCCCCCGGGGCTCCATCTCCCCGGTCCTTCCTCCCCCGCTCCCTAAGGTCCCTCTGTCCCTCCCTCCTTCCCTATAATGCCCAAGCTCAGCCGCTGGAGCCGACGCGCGCGGGCGGCTCGGGTGCCTCGCGTGGGGGCTGGGGGCATCTGAGGCCACGTCCCCCGTTTCCCCCCGAAAAATGACGCCCCGAATGCGGCCAGTAGGAGCGGGGGACAGCGGCGAGGGAGGAGGGCGGGCGCGCAGCGGGGGCTCTCCGCCGGCCCCGGAGGAGCGGGGGGCAGGGAGGAGAGGGGCAGCGGCGGCTCGGAGGCAGGCGGCCCAGGGAGGATCTGTGCGTGTGCGGCAGGGGGATGCAGGGGGATGCGGGGGGATGCGGGGGGACACTCACCATGGCGGCGGAGCGGCGGCGAGGCGCTGTCCAGGGTATCGGCGGGCTCGGCGCGGCTCTGCAGGCGCGGCCCCCGCGCCCGCCCTATAAGGCACCGCCTCCTCCCGGCCCCGGTGCGCCCGCCCCCGCCGGTGAGGGCGGGCACGGGGCGGGAGGGACCGCCGGGGCTCCGCCGAGCGAGGGCAGAGCAAAGCAGAGGGATCGGGAGGCGGTGGGGAGCGGTACGTGGGCAGGGGGAGAGGGTGTGCGGGGCTGTTCCATCACCCACCCAGCTGTCACGGCAGATGGTGGCCGTTTGCCTTTGTTGGAATCTACCCTGTCGGGAAGATTCCATTCACTGTCGGGCCACTTTGGGAGCAGACGGGGTCACTGAATCTGTTGGGTTCAACTTGGGTTTGGTCTATGGGCCAGCATTCGTATTTATAAGCTGAACTTCTCTAACCTGAAGCCCTGAATCCTCCACACACTGTGCCAAAGTGAGATCCACCACCTCATGGCTACCGGTTGGACTCAATTACCTCAGAGGTCTTGGCCAGTCTAAATGATTCTATGATTCTAAGTGTGGCATCTCCCAGGAGATCTGTCTGTTAGGGAGGGATTGTTAGGCTGGCTTGGAAGGAAAAAAATCACACAGAATCAGAGCTACTGATCCCACCACAACTCAGACTCTGATACACAACAGAAAAAGAGTCAGGGAAGGAAGTGGCATTGTGCTTGGTGTAACAAGCACAAAGTCTTGCACCTTTAAAACTCATTTTTGTTCCAAATGCTAACAAAGTCTCACAGCTACTATAAAACATTTACTTAAACTAGTAAAGCTGGTTGAAAATTTCCTGCTTCTTTATCCCTGCTTTAAATAAAGAAATATTTGGCATGTGAAATCAAAATAATAGTTATTTAAAACTATTAATATTTTTCATTTTTATTTTATTTTCTAAAGGAAAACTTGTCAAGAAATTACATATCCATACACACACTTCCATAGCTGCCTTCTCAATTCTCTGTTCATAGTTTGGTTGACCGGAGCTCAGGGATGTGTTTTCCAGTTTCAGTGGGACGAACAGTAGAAATAAGTTAAGGAGACCATGTGTGGTGCAGGACTGGTGTCAACTTCACCAACAAAAGCACACTTGATGTACAGACATGCTATATGTGTCCAAAATGTAGCCATGATGTTCTGGACCTTGAGATTTCCTTCCTGATCGGCTCTTTGTCCATGTACTTCAGCCCTTGCTTTCTCTTCGATCTAGACACAGAGGTCCACCAAAGGCAGTGAGGATGGTGACCTTCCTGGGGCTGCTGCCTGCCCAGAAATGATATTGCCAGGAGATTCACGTGAAAGCATGTCCTTATGTAATTTCTAACCCACTTTTACAGACACAAACTTGTTTGCTGAAGCTTCCAAATTTCAGCACGTTAGTCTACACTAACTGCTGCAATTCCTGAGGTTGACCTGCCGGCCTTTCACCTATTTCACCTTTTCCAAAGGTTATTCATTTAATTCTTTGTGTGTCATCACAAGTCATCTTGAAATACTGAGGAGAAATACTTTTTCATACCTATTTTGTCCCCAGAGAAATTGTTCCCTAAACAGAAAATTGTCCTCTTTGTCCAAAAAACTCAGCACTCCTTAGGTGCTATAAGCAAGGAGCAGTTTGGAAGCTGACAGAGAAACACAGAAGTGACCCAGTGTATTGCAATGCTTTGGCTTCACAGTTTTTATTCCAATTTATTTATAGTCCAAAGTAATCTGGGTTGGTGTGTTAAGACAAATCTAGACCTAAGAATATGGAAATATAAGGTATTTTTGTCTTTATTCTTCTTCTTCTTTGTCTAAAACAGAAAGGAAACATATATCCAAGTTTGGTAAAGATGTCACATTTGTAATTTCTTCAGTTCCTTGTCCTTGACACATTATATTCATACTAATTGAGAGTTTTCTTCCTTAACTAGTTTCCTTCTATAGTAGCAACTTTCTTTTTTATAAAAACAATAGTGTCTTCAGTGAAGAACAAATAGGATTCTGGTGGCATCTAAGAGAAGCTGTAATAGCATTATGGATATTTTTAACACCTATCTAATGACCTGAATTTGGAGATTTAAGGGCTGTGGCAGGATTTGCATTTATCTGTTTTGTAGGGAGAGTGATGCCATGCATTTAGCTGGATCCCAGGCACCAGGCACAGCAGACCTCTGCCAGCCAGCCTTCAGTGATTGTTGAGCAGCACATTGTCCTGAGATAAAAGGCAGAAAAATAAGTTGACATATGGACAAATAGACTTGCTTAGTTCCAGCTGAAATTCCCTGAAAACAAGCAGAGTAAGAAGAGGCAATTTAAACAGCACTTCATTCTGGGGCAATGCTGTTACACAACCACCACTGTTCAAAGTGCAATACCACAGGGAGTTAGCTTGAGCACTGCTGGTCTAGGGGTTGTTTAGGTTGTACTTTATCACAAAATATCTAATTTACAGAATCACAGACTGGTTGAGGTGGGAAGGGACCTCTGGAGATCATCTGGTCCAACCAGCCTGCTCACGCAGGGTCTCCTACAGCCAGCTGCCCAAGGCGGTATCCAGTAAGGTTTTGGATATCTCTGCATCTTAGGAAAAGCACCTTTGAGTTGCAATGACTTCAGAGCTGACAGGTCCCACTGCAGCTCATTAGGAAACAGGGTGGACAAGGTACCACTGATCAGTCAACTACCAGCAACCCTCAGCTCCCACTAAGTTTCAATCAGCAGGAGAAAGTTTTAGTTGAGGAAAAAAAAGTCTTTCTGTCTCCCATTACCATGTCACCTATTAGCAGTCACTGCTCTTGGCCATGACCTTTTCCAAAGTTTGGAAATTAAACTCAGGACATGCCTGTTTCACAAAATTGTTCTGTCAGCAGAATGTATCTAACTCACTGGCAAAATGTCTCTTCTGCCTCTGAGCATCTTGCTCAGATGAAAGATGATGTCTTTCTTCTGCTATCCATTTCTTTTTCTATTTTTTTTTGCACAGGATAGTGGCTGTGTACCTATAGATTTTGATTTTGCTAGTGACACCATGGGAAGTTATGAGGTCAGTGTGACAGAATTTTATAGAATCATAGAATGGTTTGGATTGGAAGGGACCTTAAAGATCATCTACTTCTAGATCATCTCTGTCATCATCTCAGGGGCACATTTCTCTAGATCAGCTTGCTAAAGACCCCATCCAACCTGGCCTTGGCCCCTGCCAGGGGTGGGGCATCCACAGCTTTGCTGGGCAACGTTTCAGTTCCTCACCACCCTCACAGTAAAGAATTTCTTCTGTATATCTAATCTAATTTTCTCCTCCTTCAGTTAACTTTTGTTAATTTTGAAGAACTGTCAGTAATAAAACTGCATGGAATCAAATCTGAGTAATCAGGCTGAAGGGAAAATTTGGAAGTTTGTTCCCTTGTTTTTCTTTGGTATGGTTAGTTCTTTCTAAATGTTATTTTCAGCTTTGAAACTACAGCTAATGTAATATGTCTGTAAAGTTAAAGTTTGTGTTAAATTGCCAGCTGCAAGCAAGTAAAATAAAAACTAAGTCAAAATAAATTTATGCGGGCAGAAGCACTGAATGGAGCAATTGTGGAGCTCTGAAGTTTTTGTAGTAAATATTTTGTTTTAGCACCCTCTCTCGGATACAAACCAACACTGCTGGTTACTCTTAGAAGGCTTGGCTAAAGCTGGAAAGCATTTGCAACAGGAAAAGTCCTTGACTGCAGTCAGAGATACGGTTTGGTTATGTATTTTTTTATTTTATAAATTAACATAAGTAGAATTTTCTCAGCCCTCTTAGGCTTATCATCTCTATACAAATAGTCTGTGCTGTTCACTTAAGTCAGCCAAGAACTGGGAAAAGCATGAGGGCTCCCAAGCACATACTGAAGATGAGTTGTTATAAAAGACTGTAGTTCCTCCCTGTTCCTCGCTGTCTGCACATCTCCTGTGAGAAGCCTCCTGGCGTTAACTGCTGTGAATTGTCGATGAACCTGAATGTTCTCTCTTACACCCACTAGTATTTGGTGTTAGGGTAGCTTGTGGAGGTCCCAGTTTGGGACCATCTCGTGCTGTGTTGACTCCTACATGCAAGAGCTCACAGTGTCATGAGTGATAGTGTAATGCAGAGGGAAAGGGGTGGGAGGAAGTTGTTTCTCTGTATTCCCACCCCAGGAAAGAAAATTGTATTAATGCCAAAAGAAAGTCAGCAGTGGGAAGGTCAACAAGTATACTCTGAATAGCAGAAAGGGCTACAATTTTCACTTTCTGCATGAACTATAACTACCTGCCTGGCTTCTGGGGCACAACTGATAGGTAGTCAAGTTTCTATACATTATTTTGGCTCCAGTAGTTGATATGGTTGCCAGTTACCTTCAGAGATACTGTATGTGCCAAGAGAAGGATTAAAAAATTAGGACACTGTAGAACAAAAACTGCCTGGATTACTTCAACTTGCTCTTCCTGCCCATATTCATTTTACTAAGCCTTATTTGCAATAATAGCCTTTGGCAAGACTCACACTCCATCAATGCAGGGTGCAGATGATAATAAACAAACAGGAGGCCATAAATGAGGCAAGGATCTGAAAAAGACAAAAAAAAAACCCCAAAAAAACAAACACCAAATCCTTAAGTGGCTGAAATTCTTTTTCGGGACAAGAATAAATGCCTTATATAGAATAATTTCTATGCTGTTTACATATAAGTTTTTACAGCTAGTCAATGATTTAATTCTTTCTTCTGCTGTCTCCCTCTAGGTAACCAAGGGTGGGTTTGTTGAAGTGCTGAGCACTTGCAGCATTACCCAACATCAGTAAAATGTGCTACAAATTTTGTGCTACAAATAAAGGGAGGCATGAGATTTTCCCCACATGCCAGCTCAAAAACAGGCCAGAAGGGGCAATCAAAAATCAGTTGATACTTCAAAGGTGTGTGTCTGCCTCAGCCCGCTCCCAGATGAACGAGGGATAATAAGATCTCTCTCCTTGTCTTGCTATGCAAACACAAACAGTAGTTAACTGGCTGCTGTGAAACAACTGGTTGGTCTAGATGCATCAGCTCTGACACCCTGAAAATAAGATTTGTGCCCTCAGCATCTGCACCCCTCTTCCCTAGCTAAAGAGTTTTTAGCTTTCTTATTCACAGCACTGTGGGGCCTTGCTGCTTTGAGGAAATGTGTCAAATGCTGCTGCTGTGAGCCAGCCCACGGGTTGGTGCACTGTTGGGCAGAGGCCCCTTGAGTGCCCCCTCACCAGTCTGGTGCTGCAGTCCCTCTGCTGCCTGATGGCTTGAGCATCCTCTTTTCCCTACCCCCAAAATATATCTCAGTGTGTCTGTGGTTGTACACACTGAGAGAAGATGTGGGAAGGCTGATCAATGCTGAGCATCACAGGAAAAAGTGTTAAATGTAGAGTATTGATAGTATGCAGGGAGCATGTAACAAGACGATGGACAGAAGGTCATAATGCCATGAGTGAGATTTTTCCATCCTCCTCAGGGAATAGATGAGCTATATCCAATTCTGTGACTCCACACATCACACATATACACATAAGGAACTGGATATACCAAGATTAGATTTGTATAAGTAACCTTATATCCGAACTTCAGTGAATAGAAAACCTCATCTGTCCAACAATAGTTCTGTTTTCTTTTGTGTGATCTTATGGGGTTTTGAAAAATAACAATGTCCACATTGCAGCTCACCTATCCCAGGTGCATCATCATTGGTATTCCACAGATTTTTGGCACATTATCACATGAAATGATACCTAGTGGGACAGATGTGTATTTATTTGTGCCATATAACTTTCATTTGAAGAAAAGTCTTAGGTAAAATACATGCAATATATTTGGGTTTCTTTATTCAGATGGAGATCTGCATATAAATCTTAACTGACACAAAGTGGCTCAAAAGAAAGAGTTTATTTCATGTATTGGGAGAAATAAAATAACAAAGATTGTGTTGACCAAATGGTTGGAGGAGGAAGAGTTTTTTCTGTTATCTCATGGCTTGGTTTTAGTGTAACACCCCCAGTTACCCCTCACCTATACATCTATCTCCTATTTAAATGCCCCAGCCATTATGCCAGAAAGTCTTTTTTATGCCTGTCCTGAGGACAAATTCAGTATGAACTTCAGACAATCCATACTGGCATTATTCAGTCTCAGGCAAGAGATTAGAGGACAAGTCTGGAGCAAGGAAGACTTATCCTCAGTGCAAGACCAGGTTAGGGGACACTCAAACAAAACTGAAATATCTTAAGTTCCCAGGACCTGAGAGGTTGTGTCCTTGACTGCTGAGAGAGCTGGCTGATGTCACTGTGGGGCCGTTCTCAATTAGCTTTGAAATATGCTCTTGACTGGGAGAGGTTCCTGGAGACTGGATGAGACCAAACATCTCTTCCATCTTCAAGAGGAGCAAGAAGGAAGGTCTGGAGAGCTACAGGCCAGAGAGCCTCATCTCAGCCCCTGGAAAGGTCACAGAGAAAATCCTCCTGGAATTCATGTGGTCTCCGAAACCATGAAGGTCAAGGTAATTGTGACTAGTCAGCATAGATTGATGGGCAGGAAATCATGCCTAACTCACCTGATAGCCTTCCACAACAAGGTGACGAACCAGGAGAATGAACTAGAGAAAGGAAAACATAAATAAGTAAAATGAAGATTTTCCAAACTGAACATACATTGATTAGAAAGCATTCAACCTGTACAGAACATATGAGAACTCTAATTGCTACTTGTTTTCATTTTTTACTTCCTAATCTACTAGAATCACAGAATATGCTGAGTTGGAAGGGACCCACCAGGATCATTGAGTCCAATTCCTGGCCCTGCACAGGACACAGAACACCCCAAAAATCACTGTGTGCCTGAAATTCCATATTGCCTTGAGCAGTACTCTGTATGTTTGATCATGTATGTATGATCCATGTGTGTGTGTATATATATATACACACACACATTGATCACATATATTTATTGCTCCAAAATTACTTGATTCCAAGATTAATTCTTTCTTCAGTTCCGAATGCTGCGTGGTTCTGTAATGCTTGAGGATGTGATGTGAATTTATCTACTACTACTATTATTATTATCATTATCATTATTATTACCATTATTATACCAGCTTGGAACCATGAGATGATACATTCGGAATATTTTAATAGCCCTTAAATGTGACAGCTACTTTACAGAAAAGAGAAGCTGGCAGTCCCATATCCAGCGAACTTACTCTAACTGCAGATGATAAGCAAAAAATCAGAGAAACAGAACAGTGCTGCTAGGAGGAAGCTTACTTTTCAAAAATAATATAGTAACAACTGTTACTACTTTGCTTTGTTTGCAGTACAAAAGAAACCTTGCTTAAGTACATGTAACAAGTGCTGAGGCAAGAATTATAATAACATTTAAAGATCGGGAGTCATGTCAAAGTTAAAACTTGGAAAATAACAGAAAACACGTTTCAAATTAAATGATTCTTGCAAAAGGCATGCTAAGTGGTTTAATACACCGGGCAGAGTATTAAACAGGGCTTGGAATGCTGGGAAAAGAAGGCTAGGATCAGAAAGAACTCTGGTTTGATTTGGTGAACTCACAGCAAATTTAAAGATGTGGATGGGGGACTGCATGTGCACGTAATTCTGGTTTACAGGTATGTTGAAAGGAGGAGGCATGTGGCATGCTCAGAGTCCAGGAAAACAAAGAATTGTAAGCTTTGCTTAAACGGGGAGATTTTTACATGCTACATGAAAGAAACAAGGAACTGGCCTGGCTTTCACTGACGTGTCACTACAATGGTGGCATGCCCATGGGAAACTAAGCTTCTGTAGTCCTGGATTTACACACGTTCCCAGTAATTTTAGAAACATTAACCAGCACACTACACAGGAAAATTATAACTTTATTCCAGTGCTAACAGCAAAGTCCGTATCACAATCGAGATTATCTCACAGTTCTGAGATATTATTTCCTCAGATTTCATTTAAGTGGGAAGGGCCAGCTTTGATGTGCCACCATCACGTCAACAGAGGGCAAGAGCCAAGGTCAGGTGGAATTAGAGCCAAGGCCAAGTGGAATTCGAACCATGTCGGGGTGTAGAATCGCTTCCTTGACTAAGGCCTTGGATATTCCTGTTGTCCCTTTACACAATCCCACTGCAGGTATGCAAGGACAGGAATGACAAGAGGGAGAAAGAGGATTAAGAAATGAGTTTGCCCCATCCCTAAATCTCAGTCATAGAGTGATGGAATCATAGAATGGTTTGGGTTGTGAGGGACCTTGACGATCACCTAGTTAGTTCCAACCCCGATGCTCGGGGTAGAGACACTTTCCACCAGACCAGGCGGCTCAGAGCCCCGTCCAGCCTGACCTCGAATCATCTCTCCGTGTGTCCCACGGGCCCTCTGCCCCTCGCAGAACTGCACCTCCGCCGCCCCTGGGCTTTACCACACCAGCCACGACCCCTGCCCTCACACAACCCTCACCGCCCCCCGCCATCACCACTGTGCCGCAGGGCACACCGGGACTTGTAGTCCTCTCTGTCGGGGATCACCCTTTCTCTCGGATCGCTGTGGAGGAAAACGAACTACAATTCCCAGCACATCCCTCGCACCTCCCCGCGCCAGCGCGATGCTCCGGGAGCCCCGCCCCGCCTGGCCGCCGGGTCGATCGGCGGCGGGAGGAGTAGGAGCAGCAGCGGG